>JAODUG010025217.1:0-43714 GCA_027564795.1 Aphredoderus sayanus
TTGCCTCTGGTCAGCTGGGAGACCAAAGCTTCTTTCTCCTCAACCTGACGGCTAAACTCACCTATGGAATTATTTAATGCATAATGTAATTATTTTGACATCAATCCTTTTGTATCTGATTCGAAAGATTCCCAAATTTTTCATTGTTTATTTCAAATGTTCGAATTTGTTGTAAAATGTTTATCTGAAATGTGTTTATGACGACATTGACTAAGAAACTTAAGGGTTCAATATATAACATTGGGCATATGAAATCAAAAACCTTTATGACGAAATTAAATGTATAGTAAATAAATGCAAAATATACCAAATAAAACATTGAAATATACTACTTAAACAGTACATTTCACATTCTTACCATTCTCTGTTAGCAGTCTTGCCCTCTGAGCACTGATGTCATTAATCTGGCGAACATTCTCATCATTCTTAGTTTTTAGTTCACTGAGCTGGTCTTCAAGAGTACGGCATATCTTCTCAAGATTTCCCTGTAAGATACCAGTGGTTTAATGGAAACATTTCTTCATGAAATGTTTATTAAATTGGGTTATTTTTCTTATTACCCCACCATACCTTGGCCTTAGCAACAGCCTCCATGTTGCTGGAGAGATCATCAATCTCCATCTTGTATTCACTCTTCTCCTTCTCCAGCTTCTGCTTGACACGCTGCAGGTTGTCGATCTGCTCTCCCAGCTCTGCAACACTGTCAGCCTGCTTCTTGCGGAGAGCAGCAGCAGTGGATTCATGCTGCAGGGTGGACTCCTCAAGGTCACGACGCAGCTTCTGGAACTCAGCCTCACGCTTCTTGTTCATCTCAATCTGAGCAGCAGTGGCTCCACCAGCCTCCTCAAGCCTCTCACTGATCTCTTCAAGTTCCCTGGAGAGGTCAGCTCTCTGCTTCTCAACCCTGGCACGAGCTGCACGCTCAGCCTCAATCTCTTCCTCCAGTTCCTCAATACGAGCCTAATTAATGTAAATGTAACACAATATAATGAAAAGTTTACTTTAATTTATGGGAAACAAGTTAGGAAACTATTTTAAATACTTGATAATTCAATTACTTGAAGCTCCTTGATTTTCTTCTGAAGCTGAGCACTCATGGACTGCTCATCCTCAATCATGCTAAGGAGCTGACTGGATTCAAAGTCCTTCCTGTGGGAATGAACAATAATCACAATTGTGCCATCTCTTGATCATCTTCAAAAACATAAATCATCAATCAGTGTTTTTACTTCTTGAGTTTCTCATCCGACTGTTGCTTGTCATTTTCAAGATCCATGATGGATTCCTGGGCCAGTTTGAGATCACCCTCAAGCTTCCTCTTGGCTCGCTCTAGGTCCATGCGGAACTTCTTTTCTTGCTCTAAAGATCCTTCAAGCTAAACATTAATTGTAAACATTTAAAGTTATTATATGGAAGCATAAGTAAATTAATTATACATACTATTTAACAATCAACCCACATCATCCACTTGCTGCTCCAGCTTTATCTTGGCCTTGGTCAGAGTGTTGACTTTGTCTTCCTCTGCCTGCAGGTCATCAAGAGTCTGCTGATGTGCCTCTTGGAGGGCTTTCTTCTCCTTTGTCAGCTTCACAATGCTCTCATCTTGAGAGGCCATCTCCTCAGTCAGGTTTTTAACCTGAAAAACAGTAACAATATCAGAGATATGGGATTTCTTTTCATGCATCATATTTCGGTCTATAATGTTAATGTTTGTGAACCTTGTTGTAAATGTTTATAAAAAGATATATACATGTCAGAAACAAGTAATCATTATTTTCGTGCATCACATGTTTGTGTTCATTTGTTCAACTCTGCAGACCTTGTTCTCAGTAGCATGTTTCTCCTTCTCCACTTTGGCCAAGGTAAGCTCCAGGTCATCAATGTCCTTCTTGAGCTCAGAGCATTCATCCTCCAGTTTCCTCTTCTTGGCAGTCAGCTCAGCATTGATTTCCTCCTCATCCTCCAGTCTCTCAGTGGTCTCTTTGAGTTTGGCCTCCATCTGGATCTTACTCTTGATAAGCCCCTCACATCTCTCCTCAGCATCTGACAGATTCTCTCCTTCCTGGAAAAGAAAGTGTATACTCAGCTTTTCTAAAAGGGGCTTTAAGGTTAAGAATACAACAAAGGATAAGAAACGAAATCCCTACAGATGCCACTTGGAGCTGCAGATCATTCTTCTCCTGCAGAAGAGATACCATCTTCTCCTCCAATTCCTTCTTCTTGGACAGAGCAGTAGCCAGATCTGTCTTCACCTTCTCATAGTTCTCCTTTATGTTGGCCAACTCCTTCTCAGTTTCAGCACTTTTCAGAAGAGGCTTTATCTTGTAGTACACCTTCATCCATGGCCAATGTTTTACATTCATGAATGACCGGATGTTGTACTGGATGGAATAAATAGCTTCCCTGTGGGAAAATGAATCTGTTAGCTATCTAATATCTTGCTGCACAGACATAGATAGATACAACATTTTATCTCCAACTTGCCTTCTTTCCATCATTTTGACAAACTCTTTCCTCATGACATAAGCACGACAGAGAGCCTGCGTCATGGTGACAAGAGTGACAAGCTTTTCATCTCGCATCTCCTCAAGAGTTCCCAGGAGACCAGCCTTGAAGAAGACCTTTTTAGGATAGAAGATTGTGCAGTTAATTAATTTCAACAAAGGTTGCAATGTGCATAATAACTAATACAAAGGAAGTATTTTACCTTAGTATGTCCAAATCTGTACTGATCATGATCAATATTAATCGATCCTAGCAGTTTCTCAGAGGCCTTCTTATTGTCAATGAACTGACCGTCAGGAATGACGCTGGCATTCAGAACTTTGTACCTGTTTTAAGCAGTCAATTGTTACATTATTTACCCTCTAGTTAGAATTTTAATGTGAGAAAATATATTATACCTCTGCTTGAAATCAGCATAAAGGATTCTGCTGGGGAAACCTTTTCTGCAGATTCTTATACCCTCCAGGACACCATTGCACCTCAGTTGGTGGATAACAAGGGAGTTCTCCATTAGACCTATGATGAGGTTTTTGAACAATTAACAAATTATAATAGACCATATAAACACTGTAAGGACACCTGTTAAACCTAAGTATACCTGGAGTCTTGGACTCGTTAGGAATCAGGCAACGCACAAAGTGAGGATGGGTGCTCCTCAAGTTGGTCATCAGCTTTCCCAAGTTCTCCTGTAGATGCAAGATATGAATTACTTTCCACCAGTAGTTTGAGCTACTAAAATATAAACGTTATAGTTTTCTCAATCTTACCCTGAACTGTGAAGACACAGTCTGCATGGAACCACCCTTCTTCTTGCCTCCCTTCTTGCCACCACCAATCTCTGTTAATTAATAGATTCATTTTTACTTTCAAATTGTATTTGGCAGGGAAATTTGAACTTGTATTTGAACTAGGACAGAAATTCAGCCCGGGAATTTGAGACAGACAGACCCTTTTTTTGTTGGCGGGGGCCAACAAAAAGTAAGCTCCTTTGATAGGCCGGCCAAGCTGCTCATATTTCAGGCATCACAAGGTTTAGTCCACGTTGGGAGGGGCCGCTCGTATCTCCCCTCAATAACAAAATTATTAATTTAGCCCGGCCTGACTGTCTTAAGGAGCCGCATCGCCATGATACAAAGACAGCGTTTAACTGCAGTCGATTGGCCCAATCACGGATTGTAAAGACATTAGAAACTGAAACATAAAAATTATTTGACCACTGGCCCTTTCGGCCTGGAATGGCCCTGGCGTTCGGGATTTCTCCCAAACCTATTGACGGCCTGGCTGTCCTGGTATTGGGTTCAACAGATCATTTTAAAATATGTTTGAAAGAAGAAAGTATTCCATTGTACCTCCAACCAGACAGAAAGCAGATTTGGTTTCATAGTTACAATTTAAAACACATATATTATGGTAATGCTTTAACATTTCATTTGTATTTTAAAGTCACATTTCACACATTTTAAATTATATGTAAATAATAAATGCATCTTAATTGTAAAGTTGGGGAGAAATGTACTACCTTCAACAACAGGGGGATAAAGAGCAGCTAGCAGTTTAATGGAGGACTTCTGGTACAGCTGCACAACAGAGTCATTCAGTGGATCCTTGTTCTTGTCCAGCCATCCACCAATATTGTAGTCCACAGTTCCAGCATAGTGAACCAGGGAGAAGTGGGCCTCAGCTTTGCCCTTTGCAGGCTTGGGCTTCTCAAATGCTTTGGTTTTCCCAAGATGCTGGTCATACAGCTTGTTCTTGAAGGTAGTGTCTGAAGCCTTGGGGAACATGCACTCCTCTTCAAGGATGGAGAAGATACCCATTGGCTTTATGAAAATATCAAATAGATGTGTCAGGAAGATGCATTACATACTAAAAATTAATTAACAGCTACAAAGTACTTGCTTACCTTCTCAATGAGCTCAATGCAGGCAGCCAAGTCCATGCCGAAGTCAATAAATTCCCAATTTATGCCCTCCTTCTTGTACTCCTCTTGCTCCAGGACAAACATGTGGTGGTTGAAAAACTGTTGCAGTTTCTCATTGGTGAAGTTGATGCACAACTGCTCCATGGTGTTGAACTGTAAGTAGAGATGTGATTACTCTAATCTTCCATTTGGTAGGAAAAAAAGATTGTCCTCATTAACAAATAGACACTTACATCAAATATTTCAAAACCAGCAATATCCAGCACACCAATAAAGAACTGCCTTGGCTGTTTTGTATCCAGCATCTGGTTGATACGGATGACCATCCACAAGAACATCCTCTCATAGATTGACTTGGCTAGGGCACTCACTGAATTATTGACCTGAAAGAATATTTTACAGCATGAATAATACAATCACTATTTAGTACAAAGTACAATGTAGACAATAAAACATAAAGAACCATTCCATATAAAAATAAAAAACACATTTAAAAAGGTATACATTTACAAATTTGTTTTACATTCATTTGAAATTAGAGACTATGAAAACTGTAGAATTCTGTTGGCTATATTACCTGAGGTACAGTCTGTCCCTTGGTGACATACTCATTTCCAACCTTCACTCTTGGGTAGCAAATAGCCTTCAGCATGTCAGCAGAGTTCAAACCCAACAGGTAAGCAACCTTGTCAGCATCTGCAAAATTTTACATAGGAACCAATGAATAGATGTCCTATAATCTTTATTTATTTTAAAACAATTATGACTTCTCTCTTTAAAGAGGAATCAGTTCTTACCCTCATTGCCATCTGGCTCAGCCTGCTCCTCACGCTGTTTCTGCTTGAACTTCATGTTACCATGGTGGATAACAGCACCTGTCATCTTGTAAATGCTGACCTTCTCCTCACCGCTGAATCCCAGAATATCAATAGCAGTCTGTGTTGAAAGTGAGACGGTTACATTAGGTAAGAAAATACAAAACGTTTACAAAAATGTACAATACAAAATCAAGTACACCCACATCAGTGGCGACCAGCTCCTCTTTGTCATCAATGCTGGCTACAGTGACCTGACCCTGACTGATCATCGGGAAGTCATAGGGGTTGGTGGTGATGAGCGTCATTTCTGAAGATTAAGAAAGATTAATCAATAAAGACTGTAGCATAATGCATCGTAGCGATGATGTACTGTATCATCTGTAACACATTCGTCAGCCCACCAATAAGCTCAGGTTTGTGGTTGGTCATCATCTGGTAGAAGATGTGGTAGCCTCTCTCATCAGGAAGCTGGAAGCTCACCCTTGACTTCTCCAGAAGATCTTTAAAGATGTTTTTTCATTTTATTTTTTTTATTCGAAATATTGCTTAAAATTTTTATGATTTCTATTTAGTATGTGATCTTCATTCTTACATGTCTCAATATCAGCACTAGCCAGTTTACCAGTTGCTCCAAAGTGGATTCTGATGAATTTACCCTGTATGTAATGACAGCATTTCAAACATCACTGTACATTAGTAGGTTATTCTGTTGAACCTTTTTCAGCAATTCAATACTTACAAAACGTGAAGAGTTGTCATTTCTCACAGTCTTGGCATTACCATAGGCCTCCAGAAGGGGATTGGCTGCAATAATCTGATCCTCCAGTGAGCCCTACAGTCAGTGATGTAGATTTTAACATAATCAGTACTTCCTTTCTATTACATTGTTTTACCATCAATATACCACCCATTGTTTACTTTTATTTGAGACTCCTTCTTCTTCTCTCCTCCACCCACTGAGATGGTGGCGAAGTACTGGATGACACGCTTGGTGTTCACAGTCTTTCCTGCACCAGATTCTCCACTTGGTATAGATAAATAGATTGGGATGTGTAATTCTATTTGGATTTTGTTAAGTTAATAACATGATAAATACATTATGAAGAAATGTTTAACTTACGTGATCAAGATAGACTGGTTTTCTCTATCTGTATTGAAGCAAACAATATTTTTGTTAGATGTGTTAGAGAAACACTTAATTTATACATTTTATGAGCAGTACATACCAGTAAGCATGAACTGATAGGCGTTGTCAGAGACAGAGAAGATGTGGGGTGGAGCCTCCATTCTCTTCTTGCCTCTGTAGGCAGCTACGACCTCAGAATCATACACTGGGAGCCACTTGTAGGGGTTTACAGTGGCACAGAACAGCCCAGAGTAGGTCTATAAGGGGCAGAAAGAGGTAGCCATAATTTGACTTTTACTTTATAAATAACAATATAATACACTGAATATAATTAATAACTTACATAGATCATCCATGCAGCGTAACGCTCTTTGAGGTTGTACAACACAGAAGCTTCATTGAGATGGGTCATCATAGCCATGTCCTCAATTTTGTCATACTTGGGAGGGTTCATAGGGGTGACATCATCCTCTCTAACTGTCCTCTCCTTAAATAAAGCAACTCAATGTTAAATACAAAGCTTCTATCATTCATAACTAATTGCATCTCTACAAAATGAATATCCTACAGACCTCCATGGTACTATTGACTTTCACAGTGACTTTGCCACCATCTCTCTTGATGATTGTAGCTTTCACATACAATTCTTTGGCATCAGTCACATAGCAGGCAGCCTTGGCATCAAATTGTTTGCTTTGGGCTTCAATCCTTTCCCTTTCTGGTTTACGGAGGTAAATGGCAGCATTGCCATAAATGGCCATTTCCGCGTCCGTACTCATTTTGGCAGTTTGGTGATAATTCTAATTCTGAAATATATACAGAAGTAAACTGTCAAAAAAACAACAGGTTAATTTTAAAAGTAAATGTATCCAGCATTGTATTAGTATGAGTCACCAAAGCTGTAGAAACTGTAGAGAAATATATGTACAATTAGAAAATGTTGTCACATTAAATATTTACAATGATTTTCACCTGCAGCACAGCAAACCATATTACTGCCTTCTGTACTTATTTTCAAATTTTAAAAGGAGCTTCTTACCTCAAGTAGGACCTTCCCTGGCGTCTTCTACATTCAGTTCTCTTTGAGGCTGCTTATATACAATTCATCTGCCAGCACAGCAGACGTTAAATATAGACAACATACCAAATGAGGTTAACAAGACATTTAAAACATTCTTGAGTTCAGGGACTTTGGCACAATATGTTGTATCAGGTTTCAAGCAACAACACTAGGGTCTTAAAACAGACTGAGGTAATAATGGGATACTTCAAATACAAGCTGTTTCTGTTTTCATAATATGAATTCATTAGCATGGTCCTGACAAGAAACAAAATACAAAATGTGTATATATGTAATATGTATTAAACAATTAAGTAATTGAGCAATTAATTAAAATAATATTAAGCAATTGAGTCGTTAATAATAATATTATTATTAAACAAATAATAAAAAACTTATATTGAGCCCTCAATTTACTCAAATCTGCTTTTATTAAACACAAATCCTTTAATTATTAAAGATTTAAATTTATTGAAAATGTAAGTAAAAAGTATTTCTCATTGCTTACCTTTTAATTTCTAGAGATATCAGAAAGAAATATCTTCATTAGTATTTATATAAAGGAAACACAATATCGATCTACATCCTTTATCATTTAATCACTTTTTATTTTAGTTACAGCCCTTGGTTCTACATGTAAGTTATGTTGTTGAATTCGGTCAAATGCTCTTACCAAGATTTTGTGCATCATTTTATTATTATTCTATTAATTATTCAGTACAGCTCAGGTCATTTAAGATCTAGCAAGCAGACTGATAAACTCTCTCACCCTCATGATAATATAGCATATTGGTCTCCATTCATTTTACAGTATCTCCCTTAAATTACCTGTTCTGCCAGATTAATTATCTAGATCAATCATCAACCATTATAGTAACAAGAGACTAAAAGCATTCAGAAACATAAAATACAATTTAGCTTAATCTTATCTGAAAACATATTACTGTTACATATTACAGTTACAACATACAATATGAAATGTATTGGTTATAAACATCCAAATTGGAATTTTCACAATCACACTTTAACACATAATAAGTTATAATTACATAGGGCTAATATACAGAACAAACCAATTATTAGGATTAATCATTACTCAAAATGAAATATACAATTATAAGTAACAAATAAATGTAGTAGAAAATTATTATGAAATTCATGTTTAAATCTGATACAATTGTCAGGCTTAATTGCTCTAAAATACAATATTTGAGAATTTGATATAATCATTCTGGCTAGGTTTAACATAAACCACACCGATCATCAGCATCCCTGTCAGGTTGATACAAATAAATTACGTGACCAAATACAATTTATGGCATGACAAATGGCAATGTATTGAAATCCTACGTTATCTGAAGCCTAAATAACCTTTTCACTAAGAATCTGAAAGACAAAAATGAACTATTTATTTTCATTCACTATTCAGTGAAGGCTAATGGTCATTATCAAGATGTAAGAAGCTGTACATCTAGGCCACAGATAAAGCGTAGAGTGCCAAGTAAATAAATGCCAATAATTAGAAGTCAATGAGATGAAGTAAATTAGCTACCTGGAAATACATAGAACAACCCTATAAATTAAGTTAAGGTCTTCATTATTACATTAAGATGCTATTATGGCATTTGGGCAACTTGTAACTAATCTTGAGACATTAAATAATCCACTCAACCAAACATGAGGGTTCTCAGTTACAAGCCATAAAAGCTAATTCCCAATCCAATGCTAACAATATACTGACACTTGTAAAATTGTACACCTATCTTTAATCTTTATGGTCGCATCATGTTGACCCTGTAGATTTGAAAGAGTTACATGTATAATTGACTCTAGCTAACTTAAAGTTACTTAGATGTAGACTAAATTTTGATAGCAGGTTTATTGAAATGTGTCAAATATAAGTAAATATATATATATATATATTCCTTTTGTCTGTTAAACACAGCTGCCATTTAATCCTTCAGTATCTGAAGTAATAATAATAATAATAATAATAATAATAATAATAATAAAACAAATAATATACTTTATTTATAGCACCTTTCATTCAGCTGTTACATCTCAAAGTATTTTACAATTGAAGATGTGAAAAACAGGATGAAATGTTTAAATAAAATAAATAAACAAAACCAAAAAGGAATAAGAAACAAGATATTGCAAAAGAAAATAACATAAGTGTAAACCATAGTGTAAACATAATAAAACCATTCCCTGGAGGGAGATTTCCTTTTTCCCTCTAACAACAAATAAAAACATGAGACAATAGGATTATTTCTCACAGACACTAAACAAATGTGAGGCAGTACATTTATTCTTCACAAAAACGTAAGTGTTCCAGGCAATTGTGAGGTACTAAGTTTATTCCTCACCCAAACACAAACATAAATTGTAACAGATCTGAAACATTAGCACACAGAAATATACTACCATTGAACACAGAGCTAAGCTTCCGCTCTATTTTTAACTAAAGCTGCGATCCTAGAGAGTCACAAGCTTTGGAGCATAATTTGTTTTGGATATCTCCCAATTTCCGAATGCCAGAATATTGCCAGTGATCTTCATTTAGAGGGTAATTTATTACATAATAATCTGTGGGGAAGCTTGGCAATGTCACTGGTTTCAAATGTTCATCAGCTCCTTTGGAATGGTGTATTAACAGCTTCTTTATTACGCTGTCTTAATTTTAGAGTATTATTTATTTCATTATAATATGTCTGGTCTGTGGGGAAGCTTGGCCATGTCACTGTTTACAAATGTCTCAGGACCTTTGGAATGGTCAAACAGCTACTATATCCGGCTATGGCAATTGATTTTATTATCTTGTCAAGCTTTATAGTCTTAGTCTATGTGTCTGTAGTTTAAGCACACAAAAAAGAAAAAAGAAACTTGCTATGATTGGACCCCTGTGAACCTACTGTAATCAGAAGTTTGAAAGTTGCAGAGACATTGCTAGGATGTCTTATTACAATTGGTTGTAAGCCCATAGCTTCATGTTCGTGTGATCATAATTCTTTAAAATATTATTTTACATTAAAGTTCATTTTACCAAACATATTTAATTTGCAAAAGTATTTTATAGCTTGCATGGTCATTTGTTTCTGTTTTTATGTACTGTATATGTACTGTACTTTACATTTTGTGTTATATTGTCTTATATGTTCATTTGGTATATTGGTTTAACATAAATATATAAACATACTTGTATGTCTACATGTTTTTGTTGTTGTTGTATCAGTGTTTATGTATGACTGTGAATGAGAAATTAGCTTCCAGGATCAAAGCTATTGGCTGTGTGTGTTCCATTGCAGTTCTAACAGCTGTCAACCTGTCAACTGACAGAGCAGACAAATGTCTAAGCTTGCCAGTGTTATTTTTGTAACACTGTTGGAAATTCTAAATTCGGATATCCAAGAGAATATCCGCCTTGTTAAGGGAGTGTATTTACTTTCCGGAGGCTTGACTTTCAATTATCACAATGCCATGCAGTAATCTATGACAAGGACGACCAGAATGTCATTGGTGCAGCAGACATGTTATTGCTGCCCTGTACCCAATACATAAATGTAGAATTGCAGATTATGTGGCCAAACAATATTTAAAACATTCACATGGAGGAAATTCATTATTTCAGGGTGTTTTTGAAGGCAATTACTTCTGGTCATTCTGTAACGTCTCTTCCCAATTAATTAGGTTTGTGCATGTGAACAGCCCTTGAGGAATATTTGTTTGTTTTGAGGAAAGGGACTGTAGCACCACCCAATAATGTAATAATTTCCAGATAATTTAATAACTCCCAATAAAATAACACACATCTCCTCCCAACTCCATAAATGTTTTAATAAAACCTGATAATGTAATGAAATTGTAACCAATTATGTTTGATGGAGGTGATGACTTACGCACTATATGTTGTCATGTCTACATTGCAATTTTCATGGTTTATTTGTGTACACTACTGGCAAATAGAAATATGACAACACACGGGATTAAATAACCTGTAACCAGTTATGGTTAAGTAATTTATTTATTTTGCTTTCTTATGTGTGTGCTTATATCAGAAATCTTATTGATAAAATAATAGGTTGTATGCAATTCAATTTCATATATATATTTCTACTTTAACAATGGTATCATATTATATATTATTTGTTACTTTTTTATAGAATTAAATGTAATTAAATACAATTTGATATTGTACTACAGTATATAATATATAAAACATTCTGTATGTTCAATGCTTTCCCTCCTCAGATTATAAAGTCAATACAACATTTATTGGACAGCACTAGACAGTTTGATACTGTAGATACTAGCCCAAGTAACTGTCACTAGGTACATATAACACTTACCATGCAATTTCCCACTAGGGATCAGCAATTGGAACAGCTTTTAATAGCTGTTGAAAAATGTGGGGGAGAATTTCAGATGGGGAGGTTGCTGCCATGCATCTAGTTCTTCTGTGAGTACGTTGCCAAAGCATGTGTCTCCGTGCTCACATCCAAAACCACCAACTGCAATTCAGACATGTCTGGCAGCTACTTACAGTACCACACGATTAAGTAGCCACTACTGTTAAAATGTGCGTTATTATCCCGAGAACACACAATTTGAAGGTAAACAGTCTACAGAGTTTGTGTATGAATTAATGTATACTATTAATTTACATTCATTTCTGTCATTCAGAGCGTTTTTTAGTGAAGCACATTACTTTCACAGAATGATGCATAAATACTCACACACCATTAATCTACAAAAAATATTGATTATCACTAGTTAAAATTATGACTTAAATACACAAATACAGCCTTAAATACAGCAATAATGCTGCCTTTAATACATTGCCAGAATGCATTTGGTAGTCTGTAATTGTCTTATATGTATTCCTGTATAACTGAGAATTATATTCTCCTGCAAAAAATTGTAATTAACAAGCACCAATGTGTAGACACAAAGCACTTTATTTACATACTTCTGGATTATCCATTATATAAAACATATCGGACTAAAACCACACAGTGTAACAAACTAAACTCTGGAGCTAGCCAACATATTTGAGCAAGGCCTCAGAGAAACATAAATAAAGAAATTATGAGCAACCTAGTAATAGCTAGACCATGGGCTCATAAATTACACTGCTTTAGAGAGGTCAACATCGTCAGATGGGGACCCAAACAACTGTTATTGAGTGTCATTTTCCACAATTTTTCTAACTTAGATATACACCCATATATACATACAGCTATCTTTCTGTTTTATCTTTTCCTGTATGCATCTGAACCATAATGTAATAACAAAGAAGGGATTTTCTATTCAAATTTCTATTTTCTGTGTATACTATGATATATTTGATTAAACTGAACAACAGTGCCCTCTAGAGTAAAATTTGTTTTAATCTTCTTATCTGGTCCAAATATATAGTCATTATAGTGCATATAATCTTCAGTATGTTATGACTAAAGATTTCATAGATTTATATGTTATGGAAAACTGGTTAGCTTTATTGTTATCTTATTTGAACTAGCCCTTATACTCTTCAGTATTACAGTATTAGTAGATTCTTACAGTTAATAAGCCACAGTCAAGGAGCAATTGATGAAATTTATATTCTGGACAGAACTGCATTTTATATAGCTATAAGCCAATACACTTACAGGCCAGTCAGATAGCTGTCCTCATTCTGAGAGGCCCTACAGTTGAAAATATTTGCTTTAACATTGATTCATGCAGACATCACAATATATGTCCCATAGGTCTAAGAAAGGAATTCATAAGAGTATACTGTACACTCGCTGATGCCCTTGCATGGCCATGTTCACTCTGAAACCGCTGACTCAACAAATAATGTAAATTGGGGTTGGCAGATTTTAGTATCTCATAAACAATATACATCTCAGTGAGACGTGGACCACAGTTACAAAGCTTTGTTTGTTTTGAGAAATGCAAATGGTCCAAAAGCTTTCATTTCATACAGTGTGGATCACACACTGTCTGCTTGTGGTTTGTTTCGCCGTTGTCACTTTTCACTATCCTGCCCCTGTCTGATCTGAATGGGTATGACGATCTCATTGGCTGTGTCGCAGGTGAAACTCTCAGGCACGGGGGCCTCTACAGACAGAACTCCATCGTTGGACAGCGAGGAACAGATGCGCTGCACATCCACACCCTGTGGCAGCCTTAAAGAGATGGAGTGAAAGTGTTTCAGCTGTGGAATAAACTCAATTTGAACACATTTTCTTTTACACGTTATTGCTTTGTCACAATAAACAGACTTCTGGAATGACTTCTGTGTGTTCCTTTATTCAACATTCTTTATTCTTTATTCTTTATCTTTATTTATCAGCCCATCATAACTAGGTTTGTCAAACATCCTTTTTAATTTGTCATTGACTCCTTTACATGTAGGGAACATTGCAATGTTTGTCAATACTCAACATCAACAGTTTTTGGAAATGTTAGTATTCAAAATGAATTCAGGTTTTTCAGCTTACTTATATTTCCTTGTAAAGCACCTGGAAACTGATCCATGCTCATCCCGTCTTTCTTTGTGCTTTCCTTGAATCAGAATGAAACAGGACAGGATTTAACGTAAGTAGCCTAAGCCTACAGAAAAGACATTATAGCAATAGGTCATAGGCCAAAAGTCATATATTTATTTCCCTTTCAGTCATGTTATGCTTCCCATTTGAACATAATTGGGATAACCTTTAGCTGAACAAGTATAGTGTACATTTTCCTTGCTCGTTAACCATTTATAGTACCTGATATTTTCAAGTAGCCCTCCTTGGTTGTGATGGTAATCTCCTCAGGGGAGAAGTGATTGACATCCAGGTTGATCCTAAAGCTGTCCTGATCTATCCTGACCTCCGACCCTCCACTAGCTGCTGTAGGTGGTTTACCGTTGAATGGGGACAGAAGTGGTAACTGGGTGAACCCTGGCCAGGAAAAAGACGCCAGGTGTTTGTTAGCCCAGGCCAGCCAGTTCAAATCACTAGGCTCCAGTAAAGGTGGCAAGCCAAAATCCTGCTCAAAGATGCGACTTGGCTGTGTCCAGTTGGGAAAAGGGTCCCAGCTCACATCGCGGCGGAAAATGGGACGGGGTAACAGTTTGTTTTCATCCTCCATGTCCTTCAGGAACTCCTTCAGGAATTGACAAAGACAGTGCCACTACAAAACTTTTATCTCTCTTCCTCCACCCTGATGAACAAGCGTAAGCTTGGCTATATGTCCAGACACGAAGCAAAAAGGGGAGCTCCTATGTACTAATTCCTTAGTCTGGGGAAACTACTGCATAACAGTTCTCACTCACGCTTTTTGTTCTGTGATGTATCCCTGCACACTCTTTATATACCCATCTATTCTACACTAACACTTACGAAGCAATACACACTATAAACCATATGAGAATCAGTTGATGTCATGGGCATGGTATTACTGTACTGTTCTGTTGCCCTGGGATGCTGAGAGAATAATGGTAATTATCTGTATTTATAACTCTGGTGAGTGCATGTCAAGTATTTGGCGAGAGAGTCCAGCTGCAACAAGAAGACACTTTATTCACTGATTACCTCGGCAGTCTTGTCACATACTGGTGTTCTGTGTTGTTTCCATAGCGATCACAGCCGTGTGCTATGTCAGGGAACGCCATGTGCATTCAGAGTTGAGCAGGCGGGGTAAACAACAGTCCATGCTTGTAAAGCAAGGGCACGTTAAGGTTAACAAGCGACCTTACATCACACTTCAACCCTGTCGGCATCTTCCACAAGTGAATATATGCAGAAATAGTGACGCAGTGGAGAGGTCATGTGGAATTTGACACGGATTACCATCATGAGCATGCTTGTTATTCTGCAAATAGCAAACCAAGCACAGCCAATAGGCATAAATCATTAATCTGCTGACAGTGAATATATTGTCTGTCTGGTTTATATTGGCCTATAGCTTGCATTTGCACTAAAGTTGCAAATACATGAAAATACAACTTGGGGATTTCTCTCTAACTTGCTCTCTATCTCTAGGCTTTTGTACAGTATTCAGCCCTGTCACAGCCCTTCTCTGTCCTAGCACCGCAGTGGTGGAATGAGCTTCCTACAGCTGTCAGGACAGCCGAGTCACTACTCACTACCCACCTTCCATCCAATACTAACACTACACTATTCCAGCCTTTGCAATGCGTGTCCAATGTTGGGGAACGGAGCTTCTGAGGGAGCACCCTATGGCATTAAAGGGAGAGGTGTTTTTGTTTTTATCGAGTTCAAATATAAGCAAGATTGTTCCGGAATGACTTACTATACCTTTAAAGTCTGTTCTTAGCAATTCATGTTGTACAGTACAATGTACAGTATCAGCTATTGACAAATGTACTGATTGTAAGTCACGTTAGATGAAAATGTCTGCTTAATTATGTAAATATATTAAATGGGGTGTAGGATGGTCTAGTGCTCTGGGTGTTTGTGAATGTTCAACTACTGACAAATGTACTACATGTAAATCGCTTTGGATAAAAGCGTCTGCCAAATGCCGTAAGTTTATTATTATGCTAGTTTATTATCACTTTAAAGCAAATGAATTCACATTAGAATAAAGATTACAACTGAGGTTATTGTATGTAATCTCATTTAGAAAGATTTTGTACAAAGGTTTAATGGAATGAGTTTCCCAAGTGTGGCCGATTATTTTTTACCTAAAATATAAGGATGTCACCATACATTTGGAGCCAGTCTTTGAATTTTTTTTTTGTGCCAAATTCCAAAACACAGGAATACCAGGAACATATTGGGAAATCCATCCATCCATCCATCTTCAACTGCTTATCCGAGGTCGGGTCGCGGGGGCAGCAACTCCGCTGGGGAAATCACCTTTCATTATTGAGGCAGTAAAATGTGTCTAAGAATGAGAATTGTTAACTTCGTTGTTGCCAGGAGAATTGTTGTGTGTTTATTGACATGCTTTTTATCAGCCATGTACAGTATTACATGTAATTCATAATGCATAACATTGTTCAGCATGCTTACAATTTATTCGAATCACTTTGCTAAAAAAGGATGTCATAGCCATCAATGTTTTATATGGAGAAATATCAGACTACAACGGCGAATAATTTAACCCGAACATCAGCATTATGGACTCACATTGTGAAAAGGAAGGACTTTACTGATGTTCAATAACTTTCTAACAACTTTACACAAGGAAGTAAAATTAACAGTCTTAGTTCATCAAAACATGTACAAAAGTCTCATGAAATGTATTTGTCTTAATAACTGTCCTTTGGCCAACACACACTAAAGCACAGATCAATGTTACTATTTCTCATAGCTGTCTTTGAGCTTGTTGCGTTCAGTGCCATGTGTAAACAAACCATTCTACTGTATAGATACAGTACCTGAATAAACAAGAAATACATCAATGGCATTCTATTCAGAGAGCCAGACTTGCGTCATCATCTGGTTTTGTTTTTCTGAATGAGAAATAGTAGATACAAAATATTTTAATCCAATTTATATTTATCTAGTGTAAGACAGCATGCGTTATAAAACTTTTTAAAGCCGACAGAATAATAGCGTAGCTTACCTTTTCTGGTCTTTATATCGGAGTATGAGCGCACCAGCCATTGTGACCAATGCCATGCCTCCAATTACAGATCCAACCACAATCCCTGTCATGTTATCTGATATATGACAAAGACAATCCATGTAAGGCTCTAGTATAATACAATTGTTGCAGCAGATAATATAAAGGTATAACGGCGTAATGGCGCCTTGAGCAGAGAATGAAGTCACACTTTCTCTGTGTGTTCATGTTGTTATTTGTTCTGTTCTCTGTTTTCATTTTCTTGTCTTTGTTTTCAGCTGAACCTGCATGCGCGCATGCGTGTGTGTGTGTGTGGCCCACAAAGCATTGGTTTTGGTCTGAGATGCTGGTGCTCTAGTGTGACACCTAGTGGCAGTTGGTCATATAGAAGCCCTTTAAAATACATCCATCCCTTACTTTCACTCCTAACGTCTGCCACACACACTGTGGCTTCTCCAGACCACTGGCCGTTGTCTTGGCACATTCGTTCCCCTGAGCCTTCGAGACGGTAGCCAGCATCACAGGTCAGCCTCACCACAGATCCCTGGAGGTATCTGGTCCCTTCCTTCCTGCCATTGTTTGGTGGTGAAAGCCAGCCACAGGACACCACTGTAGCACAGCAGAGTATTTACTGTATGTCAGTTACTGTATACAGTAAGAAAGGTTGTTTGTCTATTTAGTCAATATTACATAAAGAATATTACACAGCCGTTTTCCTTATACAGCAGTTTGCATTGCTATACCATGCTTTAGATCCTCCACAAGAGAAATGTGGCTCTGATATGACACCCTAGTTGCATTCCCCAACTTTAGACTACGACCAACAAGGACATCAAACCTACAGTGCACAGGACATTACAACAGATTAGGCAAAGCTACAGTACTGAAATTATTTTATTAAAGGTACACTCCTTGATTGTGTTACTTTGATGTGATTTGAACACATCTACAGTACAGTAAAACTACAGTGCAGGCTGTATACTACAGAACCATCAGCTATTAGGTTTGGGAGCCAACCAACATGTACCAGACACAAATTGAGGATAATAAGAAATTTAATTCATTTAAATAATAATGATGGATTACTGCTACTTCCAGTAATTGGAGTAGTAGAAAGCATGGCTGAAAAAATCGAAATGTCAATTCCATACCTACAAAACACTGAACCTTCTCCAGAGCATAATGCGGAAGTCTGATTGGCCAGAGGGTCATTTGGATCATCAGGGACAGAAAACACTGGAAGGAAACTGGGGTCGTGTTTGGGAGCATGAAAATATGTCTCCAGAAGATATGTAGAATCATATGTGAACAAGGAAGAGGAATTAGAGATCGCCCCTGGAAGAAATAAAGAAAGGCTATAAGAATATTTAAGATGTAAATAAATGATTCATAGCACCATTCATTAATGACATGTATAATGATGAGTAAATTACAATTGCAAAATATATAATTAATTAATTAAATTTAACAAATGAATATCTGTGACAATAATGTAGATTTCTTACAGCTTCCTCCGAATGTAAACACTTCCTCTGGTTTACTGTGGTTGGACACAAGCTGGCCATCGGAACCCACAAGGTCATCCGAAGCGTTGCCGTTCATGTTTCCCAGCAGGCCAAGTGTTGAGCCTTCAAACGCCCCTGGCAGGAGCACAGTGGTGGTCATGGCACCCTCTCTGAGACGCACCTCCACCCCAGCACCAGTGGGGAACATCACCGTCACGTTGGTAGGGGAAGGAACAAACAAGAACACACCTAGTGGGGGTTGTACACAACACCCCAGTTACAATCCAGCATTTCTGGTAGGCTACTGCAAGTTAGGTTAGAGAAAAGGTCTTTTGTGGGTAATTATTGCGGGTTAATCCTCCCGTTGACCATGGGTCAAAATAGTTAGGTTAAAATATAGGTTACAACACAACCTGCACACGAGGAAAGGATGGGTTTAACACGATCACTGCGCACTACAGTATATCTTCGCAGATCAATGACTTTGTCATCATTATCTCTATACTTTATGCTTCAGGCCTGATAAGTCACCAATTCTAAGGCCTAACTTACTGTAACTGCTCAGCTCAAAATGCCATCTGTATTTGGCCTAAGATATAATTATAATTACTTCACAAATCTCACCTTTGAGGTCCATCCAGCTCTGCTCGGTGAAGAAGAGGGATTTCTGGTTCTGCAACACTTCAAGATAATCCTGAGAACTGCCAAGTCGCACCTCAATGACATCAGAAGAGCCCTCACTCATGGCGACAGCTGACATCTTGGTTGCTTTGGCCATGGTTCCTAAAAACCGAATAACAACAATGTATTTACAGTATGGATATAGGTGGATATGTTCCTTTGTGGATGTACAGTGGCTATAAACTATAAAATAAACAAAACAACAACTACAAACGGCATTCAAACATATGCATAATTTTTATTGAAAATAAAATATTTCAAATAAAATCTTGAAATCAACTCATGACCCACGTTTATGCTAGTATGATTTTGATAGTCATTTTCTCCACCAAAGAGATTTGTTCATTGGATTGTTTTACGAGCATATAAAGTTATGAATAGATCTGGATCCAGGGCCTTTATGGAAGGATTGTTGCGTTCAGATATACCGAATGTACTCTGCTTTGTTGTTAGGTATTTAGATAGATAACTAGTTAGCTATATAGTGAGTATCTTACCATTCATTAGCTTTACAGGCTCTGTTCTTCCCTGGACTGTTAGTTGCTTATTCACTGTGGTCACCAGGGTGTATTCCCCATTACCATTGAAAGAGTAGCTCACACCGTCAAATGTTATAAAATGGGGGTCTCCAAACACCACCCCTAGACATTGTACAGAATACAAATGTACAAACATATTTCCATTATGTGTAAAATGGGAAGCAAGATATTCTAGGATGCATTAAGTATGTTTAGTATGACATTATTTCACTAAGGTTTGTGGTTAGGTTAGCCAAGGTTTAGGTTTGAGGAACGGCATTACCACCCTAGGGTTAGTATTACCCTAGGGTTAGGGTTACCCTAGGGCTAGGGTTATGGTTACCCAAGCCCTAGGGTTAGAGTTACCCTAGGGCTAGGGTTAGGGTTTCCCTAGGGTTAGGGTTTCCCTAGGGTTAGGGTTTCCCTAGGGCTAGGGTTAGGAAATATGGATATTACAACCAACTCCCCCTGCAACAGCCCATCGGCTAGGGTTAGGGTTTCACTAGGGTTAGGGTTACCCTAGGGTTAGGGTTAGGGTTACCCTTGGGCTAGGGTTAGGAGATACGGATATTATGACCAACTCCCTGCGCAACCGCCTGCTGGCTGCTGATGTTAGGGTTAGGGTTTCCCTATGGTTAGGGTTAGGGTTAGGTTAGGTGTGTGGAGAATTATACAGTGAGCAGAATGCATATGACATTCATCTAGGAATGAAAACTGCACCCGTTTTCGGTGACTGGTATGTCCTGCAATCACTGGAAGGTCGGTGTTTGAAGTAGTAGTGGCAGTTGTCGGACCACAAGCAGCAGTAGTAGAAGGTGAGGACATCGTAGACCCAGTGGGACTGGCCAGGGACTCTGGGGGGCTTTTTGTAAGGAGGAGATCCCCAGTCGTGGGCCCTGTCTGGGGTGCTTCCCCCGATGGAGTCAGCCGTCAGCACCTGGGTGCCTGTGTCGTCATAGCAGCACTGTTGTCCCGCCCCATACTCGGGGCTATCAGTAGAAATCACATTGTGATCATTATATTATGATACAATATAATATGATATTATCACACAATATTATGCTATTATATATTATGATATTATAATATGATATGATAGTATGACAGATGACTCACCTGGCTTGTATGGCCCTGACACAGTGAACACTTCCTGGGTGGTAGGTACACACACTTCCTTTCTCTATGTCACAGCCATAGTCAGTCTTTCAAGTGAGATTAGATTACTATGAGACGTGTGTGAGACATTCATAACAAATATATGGTACTATATGAGTTTCTTACACAGTGACCCTGAAGGGCTACCCATGAGGGGTAAAATGTCTTCCCGTCTAGATACTATAAATTCACAGATCTTTTGTTGCTCCCTGTTCCCTGTCCCCTCCAGGTTAATCCTCCCGTTGTGTTTGGGACAACTGGAGGATTAACCTGCAATATTTACTCGTAAAAAACCTCTTCTCTAACCTAACCCTAATCCTAGGGAGGCTTAAAAGCTATGATAACTGGTTTGATTTGTTTTGAAACTCTGCTCAGAGTTAGGAGGTCCTCTTTACTCCTTCTACAGTCTAGGCCAATGAGTAGAGTTGTAACAACCTTTTCCAACTTGATATGATATTGACAATATCATTTGATATTTATTATTATTTTAACCCTCCTGTCGCCCTAGGGTTAGGGTTAGGGTTAGGTTAGATACGTTATTTTGCAAGTTAATCCTCCCATTGCCCATGGGTCAAAATGGTTAGGTTAAAATGTAGGTTTATTATTATTTAGTATTAACCCTCCTGTTGTCCTAAGGTTAGGGCTTTGTGGGTAATTTTGACCTCAGGGCGACACTAGGGTTAAAATAACCTAAATCATTATGTCACTAAATACTGTGTGGCTTTCGATCATCGACTCTCAGTGCTCAGCTGTTTCTATGCGTAATGGTACCACCTACGTGAAACCTGCCGGTGTCTGCTCTGGCCTGGGCCAGGGTACAGGGGCAGTCAATGGTCTCTCGGAGGAAGTTGGGGAGCTGCATCTCCAGCTGGTCCCATGCCAGGCACTTGTCCCGGGCCCAGGCGGCGGAGCCCCGCCTGAACGTCTCGTCCAGATGCCAGGCCAGGGCGTGGTCCTCGCTCCACACGGCATGCACGTTCCTGGGCCGTGCAGGGGTCAAACACAGTTTCTTTTATTTGTACGTTTAAGTGGGGCTTTTTATAAGGAGTTTTAAGAAAACATTAACCAGGTGGGAGAATTTTCAACAGACAATGTTTTTTTCAAAGAATCTTCCAAGAACAGTGTACAGTAGGTCGGGTACTTCAGAGAGTAGTACGGCAAACCCGTCCAATAAAAGGCATTAGCCCTGTACAGTACTTACCACATGCCATCGGGATACTTGCTTGGGCTGACGCGTAAGCTGCCCAGCTCCCAGCTTGAAAAGCCATTGTCTGCTGGCTTAGGCAGGAAGCTAAATGTGCCATTGTTTGGCTGTTCTCTGGCAAGAGAGTAAAGATACCGCCACTGGGCCTGCCAGCTTTCCGAATATGGCTCTCCTACAGGAAAACCATTCAGTGTTAATCATCCAATAATATATGGCTATATGGCTTTCTGCCACTAGATGTCATACTGGAGCACCAGCATGTCAGACCAAAACAAATGCTTCATGGGCCACGCACACACACCCACACACACACACACACACACACACACACACACACACTGACACATGCACACACACACATGCACGTACAGCCGAACCAGCTATATAAATAAAGAACAGAGGAGCTCAAAGTACAACACACACAGAGGGAGTGAGATGTCATTCTCTGCTCATGATAGGATTACATAAACAATTGTTGTTTGCTGATATATTAATGATAATTAATAAAATATTATACATAGAACATTTAAATACATGTATACTGTATGTATGTGTGTCTTCATTTGATCTAATTAGGAGTCAGTGGCTCCCACCTATTTCCCTGTAACCCCACAGCTCTATGTTGACTTTCTCTGCTCGCACCAAGGAGACGTCCCACGTTAAGTCGAGAGTGCCTCCAACATTAGGTGTGCCATAGTACTGCCATTTGGTCGCGTTTACCAAGGTTGCCTTGAATCCTGCGTCCAACTTGCCGGTGTGCACTGCGAGAAGGTACATGAATAATGAAACCATTCCGAGTGAAAATATACATGAAGAGCCTCACTAAAGTTAATGGTTTCTCACAATATGTTATCATACAGTCATTGTACCAGATAGCCATGCTCCATTTCTATTGAATGTTGTGCCATTATCTGAAGATATTTGAAAAGGAACCCATCCTGTTTCATACAATAATGGCGATATACAGTGGCTTCTGTTCCTTTCGTCCACATACCCCAGTGTTGTGGTGGCATTATTGAACCTATTAATTCAAAGGCAATGAAACAAGTGGGAAGTTCAGTTATTAAGTATATGTAGTCTCTACAGTATGATAAAAACCCTGTTATGTTTCTGAGAAATCAACAACGAGGAGGATAATACTACTAATTGTGCCCCAGATCCCCACATTTCTGCCCCAGGCTGCATGCACTCTCTTATAAACATGAGGTGAAACATGAGGTGAAAACGATGGCGTATACCTGCATACAATATGGTCGCTCTGGTTGAAATGTGCATCCAGCACAACAAAATCTGTTCCTCCAAAGATAGAGCCAGAATAAGGTGAAACTTCCACACAGAACTCTTTGTAATCTGCACAGCAAGTCTTAAGAATCATACATGTTGGGTGGCAGGAACATAATTCTAACTTCACTCCACAGTTTTCCTCACACGTTTGTCCTGTCAACATACAGAAGCAGATAAACCAGACAATGCATTTAAAAAAAAATAGTTTAACAGCTATAAAACAATTAGAGTTAATATTAATTTGCCTTGTCTAAATCCTTTCCCAAATATCAGTGATTCTGGTTAGGAGCTATACTGTACACTACATACCTGCTGCTCTGCAAATGCATGAAACCAAGAGAACAAGTATCACTTTAGCACAGAGGTGCCTCTCCATTATGTGAAGGGAAGCTAAACACTAAACTAAGTTTTCTCCTTAATGCTTGCTTGAATGCAGAAGTTGAAGATAAGGCATACTCAACCTTGACACATTCTTACTGGCTAAACATCTCAGATGAGTCATACATTCAAAGTTCAGTTATAAACAAGTGGGTGTTTTATTTGACTGAGCTATATGAATTAAAATCTGAATACGAGTAAAAGTATTACTCTGACAACAGAACAATGTAGCCAACAATAATACTGTAAACATAAATTATTTATTTCAAAGAGATCAGCGTAAATATCCTATAATATTATTTAATATTCTAATATTGGGACAGTTTTATTATATCTAGTATGCGTTAACATTAGCATCACAATTATTGTAAAAAAAGAGAAATTATTAATTTTTAAAGTGGAATATCCATAAAAGTATCTTAAACGCATACCTGATTTGGAGACGGAACTACAAGTCATGCGTAAATTGATGGCAGCCTTGAGGCTGAGCTGGATACTGTAGGGCAACCGACACACACAAGCCCCGCAAAATACAGTTAATAGTTATACTATTTCGCCCTCTAGTGGTTCGTTGGAGACCTTCCGTAGAACAGGTTGTGAAACTGTCGAAATATGTTCAATGTGACTAGCCAAGTATGACTGTAGAACAGACACTGCATCACTGTATTTTACTGTAATTTGATTTGGATTTAATTCAGTTCAAATGTTCCTGTCTATAAATAAATAAAATTCAAGGCCATATTTGTAATTAAATCATCTTGAGGTACGTGTGGCACCACAGACAGAATATTTCATCACATGCTAGTAAGGTACACAAACAATTATTTAATGTTTGGATTTCAGCTCATAAACTAACCACTAACCTTGTGCAGGCTATACCGGTGATCTAGTGATTAAGTTAACACAACAAACAGACTATAGTAGCAGCTGTTGCAAGACTTAATCATGAACAAATATATATATATATATACTGCTATGAGAATAAATCAAAAAAGATGAAAATTACATTTCCCTTTCATCACTGGAAAAAGGGCAGGCAGGGCAGATATACAGCATAAACAGACATTTACAGTTGATGATTTGAATACTTTTGTGATCATTTCCTAATCTCAAGATTTTGTTGTTGTTCATAGCTAGACTGCTATCTGTACCCCGGTGACCCTGTTGAACCCTTACATTCCTTTGTTAATAAAGCTGGACATAAAGTGATTTATTATTGTTAGAAACAGGTGGTGGAAGTCTGTGTGAGATATTCTGGCAGTTCCGTTACATTTCTGGTTCTGCCCTGTTGGCAAGTTTCCAGGAAACAGGCAACATGGGAAAGAATGTTTGTTGATTAATGAAGTTGAAATTTTTGTATTATACATACGTTTTTCATGCTCTTTCTCTGTCAGGTGATTCAATGGTTCAATAAATCAGATAACTCAGGCCTTTAAATAAAATATTTTTGGCCGAAAAATTTTTCTTATCAAGTGACAATCTTATGTGAGTTATTTCTGGTTAAGGCGGTGCATAACAATCAATTTGTGAACTGCTCATTGAATGCAGTTTATAAAAATAAATCAGGTATTTGCTGAAATCCTAATGAAAGTCACACCCAATCTTCATACTTTTTTTCAATCAGACTTCACAGGTAAATGCTATATTGAGCTGTTAAAAATGTGCTTTAATGTAAAGGTACAACTAAGTGACATACTTATAAAAGTTATGACATGTACAATATAGTTTCAGGCTTGATACCATATGCTGCTAGTAACATTGTGTACAGTATATAAAATAATGTTTCAGCTAAATCTAATATACACACTCTGGTTAGAGCAGCCTGTATATTACATATTGTCCAGGCTGTAATGCTCATACCACAGGGAACCACTCATGACTAAACCTATTTCAATGACAACAAGCAAGCAAATTCATTGTTGGAATTAGACTCAAGTTGTATTGAGTTGTTTACCGTTGGTCACTGCAAGCAATGTATTTGGCTGTAATGACGCAGTAGGACTTACACTTCATTGTGTAGCATTGCCATTCTCAGCACTTACAAGTTAGCTGACAGATTAGTCACTAGCAGTACAGCAGCTGTATAGGCCCTATACTAAATGTGGCTACTTTCGGGGATATGCAGTGGCGCGGGCTGGTAGCGGATGGAACTCCAAGACTGTTGTCATTATCTTGTCTTGGTTCTTGTGGACTCCTGATCAAATATAAAACTGTGTCGGTTTAGAGTGCTAATATTTATTATATATGTTTTTTTTTATATTATTATATGTAAGTCCATACTTACAACCATTAAATGGCCATTCTTTGCTCTGTAAACCATGGGCTCCTGACCACTCTTGAACTCGACGAATCCCTCTCTGCCAGGCTGGATATCAAAACGCACACTGCATATAACATATATGCAAAATTAGTAAAATAACATAATATCTTTTATAGCGCAATAGAGGGAAATTGTGACAGAATTATTCATCAGGTAATTTAAAGTAAAAAATCCAAGGAAAAGAAAAAGTAGCATTTACTCGGGGGTTGGGGAGATTAATTCATTATTTAGACTGAAAGATACTTGACCTGCCCTGAACCACTTTAATGCAGTTCTCTTTGCTGGCTATGACACTCAGCTTGGTCAAGGCCTCAAACAAGTAGTCGCACTGCAGAATCAGATCCCCCTAAACAAACACATAACTGCTTTTTTAGTTTATTTATTTAAACAATTGTACAATTTGGTAAAACAAATAACAATCAGCAAGCCAACAATCAGGAAACAATCCACTGCTTATCCTGCGCAAACAACTGCAGCAGCATAAGCAGTCGCTGTGTTCACCGTTAGCGTACCTTTTGTTTAATGTCGTCACACGTCACATGGAGGATGAGGAAGCTGTCACTCAAGTTGCTGACTGACACACCTTTGACATACAGTCACAGCTTATTTAACGACACGACAAGTCAAGTTACGTCAAGTCAAATATTTTATTGTCCCACTTGGCTGGCTGAAATGTCGTCAGGTATCAAAACACACAACACTGTACAGCACAAGATCACTACATAAGGAGTCAAAGGATTAACAAGTTTCTCAGAGCAACAACAAAAAAAGCTTAAATGTAAACATTTACGACAATTCAGCCTAATAATTGTTGTACAAACAAAAGAGACTTTGTAAAGTTTCTGTTATCGGCGCAACGTTTTGCTGACCGAGCGTGAGCCTACCTCTCAGACAGCTGTGGTCGATGCGTTGCTTGATCTTGGCCTCTTCCACCACATACGCAGCTTTCTGTGTCACGATGAGCTGCCTGAGACGAGGCCGGAAGCCGTTCCGGTCGTACTTCACCACGGGAACGCTGTACTGTGGACAGCAGAGAGACCGTGTGGGACTGGATCCAAGATGGTAGTTGTTGGCGTTACCATTTGAAGAGTTACTTCAGTTTTGACATTAGGTAAGGTCAGGAATGTTTGTTTAAAGACCATTTATTCTCCATGTAACCTCCTGATGTACCTTGATGCATTCATGCCTGATCATCTGAAGCACCTTGAGGTTTATGTCCGTATCACCTGGACAACATAATACATATTTAGCAGTTCTGCAAAAATTGGATACATAAAGCTAATAATGTAATGCTGCAAACATTACATCCATCCTACAAGATATTTTAGGCTTAATAAATGATGGTACAAATGATTTTCTGTAAAAACTGGTCTGAAGTGGTTGAATCCCTGAGAGGTCATGAGTTCAAACAACAGTACTGTACTGTATGTATACTGTATGCATTATATTACAAGATGCCAGCTCCTTAATTTAATTCTTTGTAAGTGTCATATTCTAAATTACCTAATAATACAGTATTATGCTGACGAATATGTGTGTATGTGACATCATGCTCATTGAGAGAAGTTTCCTTTCTCACTTATCCTGGTGTCCATGAATGGCCAGCACACGCTGAAGGGATAGCTTTCTTTCTTTCCCTGGAACGTAGAGCTGGCCAAGGCTTTGAGTTGAAGCTAGAGAAAGTGACATAGAGAGAGAGAGAGAGAGAGAGAGAGAGAGAGAGAGAGAGAGAGAGACCTTTAGCTGGTTGACATTAAAAGCAGTGTCAGTATTGTAACAGTAGGTGTCAGTATTGCGTCAGTAGGTGGCAATGTGCAGTAGCTGGTATATTACCTGTGCCTTTCTCTGTGGGGTTATACCTCGAACATAGTTCCGCACCATATAACGAATGTAGATCGCCTTCAAGAGCTGGGAGGCCTTCAAATCAAACAAGATGCATTATGGGAAGGTCAGCCATACAGCCTGGTCTTAAACCGCTACTATACCCAAAATCAATGGTTCTCAATGTTATAACACCTGAACACCTAAAAGGAAGTGGTCCACCTCTATATGTGTACATATGGTTCATAGCAAAAGTGCGGTCACATTAAGTTAAATTAGAGATATATGCCATGCACATTTTGATAAAAGATGACATGATATAGGGTAACAATAAACAAGATTAATTAAAGGTCTTAAAACAAATGAAACCCCATCAAACACATCTTGAAAGCCCTTAGGCGATACCAACCATGCCCTAAGAACTAACAGTAGGAACTAGCAGTATAGAATTAGCCATGTGCTTACTAATTGTAAGATAAATGTGTCTGCTGTAAATGTAAAAGTAAAATGCTGTAAATGTACAATTCTGTAAATGATAAATACTTTAAATGTAAATGTAAAATGCTGTAAATGTAAATTACTGTAATTGTACATTTAAATTGTTGTAAATGTAAATAACTGTAATTGTAAAAATAAATTACCGTAATTGTAAAATTAAATTACTGTAATTGTAAATGTAATTTAAAAACAATGTATATGTAAATTACAAATACTGTAATTGTAAATGTAAAAGTAAAATGCTGTAACTGTAAATATAAAATACTGTAATTGTAAATGTAAATGCAAAATAATGTAAATGTGAAATGCTGTAAATGTAAATGTGAATTCTGTGCCACTCACCGCCTTCATTACAGGGGGAGGGGCTGGCCAGTTGTCCTTCTCCAGGACAGTCTTAGGCAGGTTCTCCCTGAGGCGCGTGAGGTAGTTATGCCGGACGTACGCCAGGTACTCATGGTTGTCCCCACTCGCTGGCTGGTTCCTGGTCATGAACCCTTTAATGAACCTGCATGCCAAAACCACAGAGAGGTGACTGAGTGGAACGCCTCTGGATCAGTTAACCCCTCGCAGCCTGGAGGGGCTGCATAATAAGAGGTTGTACAGTACCATCGTCACACCACCGAATACGTAGCTATAATGTTTAACTGATACAATGGGGTTGATAGGGGAATCCGGTTGAGGAAAACACAAACTGACTCGCGTGGCTACCAGAACCCTCATGAACTAAGTTCTGCCCATCGTGGCCAAAAGCCACGTGATCACTTTAAGGCTATGTTTATTGGCATCACCCGATCCTATTCGGGCCAATACTCACTTCTTTATCACTTTGACAGCCCAGGCTCTCCTTTCCCGCTCCTTCCGGGCCATCAACCCCCTCCAGCATGTCTCTATCTTAGTGGCTGATCAGAGAATGCAGGATAACACAAACGTCACAACATCATCTTCTGTAAGCTAATGGAGGAACGAAGACACCTGGTTTCTACTATGAGTGCTGACAATTCGAGGTTTAATTGCTCATCACACAAACAGCCTGAATTACTTGTTATATTTTTTGACAGAAGAAACATCTTTGTTCATCCATTTTCCATCAATTCCTTAATCATTAGTTGCTCACTAGCACTACTAGACCTACCGGCCACTCTAGCCAAACAACTAAATAGTTGCCCACTCACCTGCTTCCTTTTGTCTCATGTAGTTTCCTTTTGCCCTGTACCCCTTGTATTTGGCCTGGATGCGCGTTGCTGTGACATAGACAGTCGATTTAACAATTGTAAATTAAAACCAAGTGGGCCCTTTAGTCCCACTTGGTTGATCATTACACAACTATCCCCTACAGAGGAAGGACCCACCTAGCTCATGTTTGCATAATTCAAATGCCTCTTCTGTTGCAAACAGAGTTCTGGGGTGACGAATAAAGATTTTTGTCCTTCATAGAGAGAGAGAGAGGGAGAGAAAGAGAGAGTAAACCGTGAGACCTTTGACTGCCCGCCCAGGCAAACAACAGTAGTGTCCGATACCATTATACGCCTGGTTACCTGCCCATCTTGTATTCATTAGGTCTGTAGTGCAGGTGTTTGATCAAAAGCCGAACACCTTCTGCCGCAGTTCCTTTCCAGTTGGGCCAGGTGTCCGGACACAGAGGCTTATATCTGACCACAGACATACACATACACACACACACACGCACACCATGAATACAAAAGCATACTGGCAATCTTTTTAAAGCAATTTTGTCAGAGGGAAGGGGTGTCTAAGAGGAAACTTGAGCTGCTAAAAATATGTAAAATATCTGTCATAGGGGTAGAGAGTGGTAGACATTAATGCCAGTCACTCAGCACTCCACACCAGTATAATGCTGGTTTCAACCACAAGGGAAACTCCGGCTACAAATGGAGGTGTGTCAGTCTGCATCACATACGGTGAGCTAGCTGTGTGCATTAGTCACCTCTGGAGGAAGGCCTCGTATTTGCGGCGGTATGCAAAGCCAGCTCGTCGGACCCTCAGGTGCTCCATCAGGCCGAGGTACTTCACCTGATGTCTCACGAGCACATCGTCGAAACGCCCTGCAGGGGGAGCCCGAGGTTGGCGTCATTGGAGGTCAGGGCAGCCTTTGGCTAACTGTTAGCTAATCACACTAGCTGTTCGCTAATCTAGCTAGTTGTTCGCTAACCACGCTAGCTGTTAGCCTATAATGCTAACTCTTAGCTAATCAGGTCAGGGTGTATTCAGGGTCACCTGCGAGGTATCTGGTCATTTCTGTAGCGTACTACAAGTCATGCTATAGATGTCACATGTCGCTTAGCATTACTCTATAACAGCCTGCGCATAATGGGATGTTTTAAAATGGTATTACAGTGATATTATTGTGTACAACACCAATGTACACTTGGTTGTGAGGTCTGTTGGATATGTGTGGCGTCACCTGGCTCTTTGCCTTCGTTGGGTTTAATGCAGCGGATGTACCAAGGCTCTTTAGACATTAGGATCTCAGTTAGACCCATAAGGCTGCTCTTGAACTGTGTGACCACCTGGAGACATATGGTAAAATAGAATAAACAGGAATCAGTGGATTAATTAATCAGACAATAAATAAAATAATCAATAACGGAGCATCAGCAGAAAAATGCATTCTCACAGTTTCCGGTCTCCTCTTGCTGTCGGGCTCAGTAGAAGGAAAGCAGTATTTGATGATGGCATTCTTTGACTGGCGCATTACCTTAAGGGTGAACAAGAAATGGCATTATACTAATAATTTGTCCACATAGGAACGCTGTCATTGCGGATTACCATAAACCCTTTAACACTTCCATGTATAGACTTTTAACAGCCTAGAGTAGTAAGACTGATTTGTTCTCCACTTAAAGTCCTGTTTAACAATTCATGTTGTACAATCAGATACCCATTATTCACTCATCTGATTAACAGTGAATAAACCACTAGTTTGTAATCTAGTATCTTACTAACTGCAGACAAAACTTACCTCTTTAACATTCCTGTACAACAGGTCATTGTTTTTGTCCAAGAAGCCTGAAAAAAATAATGGTATCCCATATGCATCTTGTTTGTATGTAGACTGAAGTGCTACTTACTGACACTAGATATACTTGCTGTTAAAAAAATCATTTACACAAACGGGTTTTAAAGCAAACAAATATTGACAAAATCTTTCACCTATCACACAGTATGTGACTTCCCCAGCATAGTGTAAGAGGCGGAAGTCTCCTCTTTCCAAAGTTTTCCGAGTCTTCTGGTCTGCCAGTTTATGTCTGTAGAATGAGACAGAGGAAGTTGTTGTGCCATTTTCAACTGGCCCAAGATATAAATGTGTTGTTATGAAATGAAAGGTTTTGTTATAGCTTGCTGGTGCAGTTTACATCAATATGGCTGTTTGGGTTCAGATAATTTGAAGATGAAAAAAAACTGACGCTATAAGTAAAGTGAAAAATCCCTAGTGAACAGATCACCAAGTATTATCTGAATCTGAATGTAAGAAGGACTGAAGAAGTACATACGAGACAAAATGAGGGTGACCGCCCATTTTCTCCTCCAGCTTTTCCAGGAAGGTGAGATCTGTGGCATCCCCAGGGCGTAAACATTCCTCATCCTAGATAAAGAAATGTAAGGACTCAGCAGCCTGAAATAAACAGTCTTTCTGTCTTGGTATGATTCAGCCATGTCTTTACCAGAACAGAGATGATGCCGCTGTGCTTTTGTTCCACCAGGTCGCATATGATCTTGTTGTTGAAATATGGCACGGGTTCCCACTGAAATCATGCAGTAACATACATTTATAAATTGTGGTTTCCATATGACTTTGTTGTAATTTTAATGTTGTAAAAAATGCATACTTATTTTATGCAGCTTTAAATACTTATGTTATAGTATCTGCATAACTAGACAAGATCCTACAAGCTACTCCTTTAATAGTGAAGACTTTCCGAAAGATATGTGTGTTTACTTCAATTCCTTCCATCTCGTACTCTTCCTGCTCTGACTTCAGGGTAAGCTCGATGAAAAGCTGCTGCAGCTTCTCGTTACAGTAATTGATGCAAAACTGTTCAAAACTGAAAGTAAGGAAGGGAAACAAGGTGGTTAGGGGGCTCTTTCCATATATTTACTTCTAATGATTCCTCTGCCCTGTGTATCTCCTCACCTGTTCACATGAAACACCTCAAACCCATATATGTCCAGCAGACCAATCACTGTCTTCCTGGAGGAGTCCTACACAGACATTCAAACCATGTTGAACAAATCAGGTCCAGAAGCTAAAACTTAAACCGCCATTAGGATATTTGCTCCAATTAGGCACTACCACAACTCTCCAGTAGGGGAAGGGACATTTTTTTGAAATACCAACCGATTTATTGGTAATGCAAATACTTTGTGAGTACTATGCTTCATGCTGTTAATTTCCTAACAATATCTATTAGCCATTATAAATGTTTTTTAATAGTTTTTTAAGCATTTATGGGATGTGTTTGTAATTATGCTTTGGGCCTTTCGATACATTAAAGAAAATAAGGTACCACAAAAATACAATAAAATGTAAAGCTCAATTATGTGGCTTAAAGATAATCGGGAGCATTTTCTAGAAGTTAACTGGAGAGGCGCTGATCTTTATGTTTACCATGTTAGCTAATGACTCGTTAATTTTGTTGACCAACCAGGCGAACGTTCGACCGTAGATGGCTTTGGCGAGGGCATCCCTGGCATAGACGGCGTGTTCGACGCTGAAGGGACTGAACACCTTAACAGTATAACAGTAGAATAGGTTACAAGATGAGTCATGTTACCTAACTGTTTCTAAATGGAAATATCTTCACGAGGGTAAATCCAATCACAACCTGTGTTTTGTGTTCCTGTAAGTAGACCTATATCTTATATAAGAAAGTATGTATAAAGTGTGTTACCTCTTCATGTTTGGCTTCAATCTTCCTGTGGGTTAAGCCCTGTTGTAGAACCCGACTAGGAATACCCAGTAACTGGATGGTTTAAAAAATAGAAACAGATTGATACAGTGTATTCCATCTGGAACTTCCGAATTTCTTTGGATAGAGAACGGTTGATTTATGACTCACCTTTGACAGCCAGCCGATCTCCCGATTATTGTTAAGAGTGGCATATCCCTGAGAATTTGTATCAAACTTAACATTTCCCAAATGGAGTACGCTGGCAATAATCCCAAATAAATGCTGAATTAAAAACAGAAATACATTTTAATATATACTGAAGTTTCCCAGTACTAAAAAACATTCCTTTTATAACTGACAACATTTAATTATTTTTAAGAAATACTCACCTCTATATCACTCTCACTGAACTCTATTACAGAAAGGGCCTTCCTTACTGTCTTCCAGTCAGTTTTATCATTGATAGAGCTTACTTTGGCACAATCCCCCTAGATGACACCAGAATTATAGTAAAGCAACACAAAAACAAGGGTAAATTGGAAACCTAGACAACCTTGCACAGAGGGTAGAGCAGGGTTAGAGGTGATCAGAAATATGCTGGTTCAAATCCTGCTGCACCATCCCACCACCGCTTCTGGTGGTTGGATGGTGCCTTGAATGACACCACCATCAGTGTATGAACATATGGGTGAATGGGTGAATTTGAGGCAAACATATACAGTACAGTCCATTTACCATTTGCTTTCTGATATCGTGTGATTCATGCATGTTAGCTAATTAAAGGAAAACTTAATGTTTGTCTCACCTGTACCAGGTAAGTGTAGAGCTGGCAATTTCTCTCCAGACCAAGCCAAAGAAGGAGTGCTTCCTCTCCTCCTTCTACCAGCTGGTAGAAGATGTGGAAGTTTCGTTCTCCATGATTCTGGTGGACCACGCGGGACTTCTCCAGTAGGTAACTGAGGATGTGCCCACCAACAGCCCCTCCCTGAGGGGAGACACCCATCCACAATGCCAGTGTTTATTTTTGTCATCTTAACATGTAGGTATGTAGCAGTACCCGATCCCTTCTACATGTATATCAATATGGGGCAACATGGGGGTAAAAGAGGCACTCATACTCTGGTGGAAAACTTGGTGTTATGTGATTCCATCCTCGCACCTAGACAGTATTAACACTACACTAAATAAGAAGGCTTTCACGAATGGGCAGTAGGAATCATAATTATATTACCTCAGTTGATGATAAACATAAATATAATAGACATTTATTTGGTTCCAAAACGTTCAATTACAGTATCTGCTGAAACCTGACCTGGTGGTCAAACTGGATATCCATGTACTTCCCAAAGCGGCTCGAGTTGTCATTCTTCAGGGTTTTGGCATTTCCGAAAGCCTGGTGAAGTTAAAAGATATGTAACCTGCCATCAGTTTATTAGTAGAACTCCTACAATGATCTAAGCAGATACTGTAGGTTTATATGACTTTCAGTAAACAAAAACTGAAATGTGTCTGACCTCAAGCACTGGGTTGGAGAGGAGCAGCCGGTCTCGGATATTGCTCAGACGCTTGGTACTGGGGCAGCTGACAGCGTAGAACTGCAGGATCTTTTTGGAGGCCTCAGTCTTCCCAGCCCCGCTCTCCCCTGATATCAGGATGAAGTGGTTGGTGAACTCGGACAGCATGGTGCGGAAAACGTTGTCTGCCAGAGCGTAGCTGAAAGAAGAATGTTAAATGTGTGCAAGTGTTTTAGATCCCTCACACGTGTGTGAGAAGCAGAAGCTGCACCACACTGTACCACAGTCTGGGATACAAAACTGGGCAAAGCATACATTCAGGTTGACCCATGTTTATGCATACATGTACTAGATCCTGGGAGTAATCCCCATAGCATCTATGAGCAAGATGCCTATAACCTGTATCTGCTCTTAAATACTGTCACTGTAAATTGTTATCAAAGTACCTGCTAAATTACAACTTTAAGGTATTATTTTCATCTGAAACTGGAGTGAGGCATCTATGCTTGTATTTTATATACTGCTCTATAGTTGTCGAGGCTGACTTCATGACATTTATCCTCCTCCTAAAGAGATTATTTGGTATGATCTGTGACATAGTAATATTTTAATATATAGATATAGATATAGATATAGATATATTCAATGGTATACTTAGTATATCTTACATGTGAGGTGGGAGCTCAAAAAAGTTGACCCCCAAATATGTGTCCATTTGCTTCGTAGAGTAGATGTCCAGTTCTTTATAAGGATTGACAGACACCAGGAGAGTGCCAATATACGTCTGGAACGAAAGGAGAAGAAAACGCTTTAGAGGCAAAAGTTGGCAGTTGAGTTGTATTCCGGAAAAAACATTTTCTTTTCAGGAAAACTACCTAACTCATAATTTTGTCTTTGTTTCCACCAAAAAGGTCATGCAGTGCTTAATTAAAATGTTGGCCATACTGTTAAAAAACTAATAGAAAAAATGAATTTATGGAAGTGATATACTGTAAGTGATGATGAATAACAAATGCGATCCTGGTCAGAACCCAACAGAGGCAGAACTGAAGGATATGAACAAAGAAGTGGATGCTGATGGCACGATAGACTTTCCAGAGGTCAATCATATCTAAATATATATACAGTATACTGTACTGTATATACAGTATATATTTATACTGTATATACAATATTATTCTTATAAATTCTTGAGCTAAACTTTCAGAGAGCAAGCTTTTTTAGTGCTCACTTTGCAGCACACTGATATTTCACCAGTACCAACTGCCAAATTTAGAGAATGGAAACAACTTATTAGTTCCTTGTCAGACTGAAGACTGAAGGCTGGCTGACATGTTTCCTAATGTGAGTAAAAGAGAGATAGTGGACAGCTTGGCTATATGCTGGCCAGAATGTGTTACCCTATACAGGAAAAAGACTCACGTAGATTAGATTCTCATGGAAGCGCTTCCTCAAGTTGTCCAGGAAGGCACTTTCACTGGTGTAGTTATCCAGCAGGACAAAGTCCTGGATGCCTACACGATCCCGGGCCATCAGGGAACTCTCCATGTTCCGCAGGATCCGGTTACAGCGCTCCTCCAGGCTCTGTGTCCGACCAAAAGCACAGTTGGCAGTGCGGTGAGGAAACAGAATCTCCCGACCACACTAGGCAGCATGACAAAACAGCTGTATACATATTATAACAGGTTAATTATGTCCTGTGATGTCCTTAATTTTATCAAATGCTGCCACCAGAGGGCGTTATCTGATTGTGTATGATTTTGTGTGTTTTTTAATTGTCTAATTGTGATTTGGATCATTTTGACCCGAAGGACATCACAAGGGTTAATTTAAACTTTAATTGCCATTACTGTAGTGTGTGAAAACCACAAGCAGTACATGAAACTCCCTTGGATACACCGATACAAGTTTCTATGTACTGGATAGATGCACTCTCCCTCACCACCATGATCAAAGCTACACCTAAAGTTATTTATGAAGCTACAGCGTGACTATGCACATACAAAAGTATAATTGAGAAGGTATATGCAGAAAGTCACAAACTATTGTTTTCAACAAAGTTCAACAAAGTTTCAACAAAGTTTCATCAGAGGCACGAATCGTCCGGTATCTATTTCAATATTGTTTTTCTACCTGCAGGGATGATCTATGGACCCATAATTGCACTTTTTGTCCTGTGTTTGTCTCTCTGTGTCTGTGACGCAGGTACACAGAGAGGCACATTCATCACATGTAGCATTTCCTCTATATTTGTCCTCCTATCTGGAACTTCCAAGAACCGCAAAGGAAGTGGCCTTGGCTGCTACCTTTATGTTTGTGAAAAATAACTCTCTAATCAGCTTCCGTATTGATTAGATAGCAATTATGTTTGTCACTAGCACAGGATAACTAAACCACAAAACAAAAGTAAATACATTACAATTACACTGCAGACGCCCAAACAACCAATGGCATGAATACAAACTCAAGTAGGAATCTAATATTTATAATATTCATGACTAAATAATGGATATAAAGAAATAGGACATCTGGCAGACAGTCTAGCCTTCTGGCAAGTTGTCTTACAGAAAACGGTCCCGAATATGAATCCAAAATGCTTGTCCATGCCTGCTAAATTATTGCATCCCTACCTGCTCCTAAATACTAATACTAACTGTAGCCCTGCCTGCTTTTAAATACTAGTACTGACTGTAACCTATCTGCTCCTATATACTAGTACTTATTGTAACCCTACGTACTCCTAAACACTAGTACTGACTGTAACCCTACCTGCTCCTATATACTAGTACTTACTGTAACCCTACCTGTTCCTAAACACTAGTACTTACTGTGACCCTACCTGTTCCTAAACACTAGTACTTACTGTAACTCTACCTGTGTCTAAACACTAGTATTTACTGTAAATACACATCCTAAACACTAGTACTTACTGTAACCTACCTGCTCCTAAACACTAGTACTTACTGTAACCATACCTGCTCCTATATACTAGTACTTATTGTAACTCTACCTGTTCCTAAACACTAGTACTTACTGTAACCTACCTGCTCCTAAACACTAGTACTTACTGTAACCCTACCTGTTCCTAAACACTAGTACTTACTGTTATCCTACCTGCTCCTAAACACTAGTACTTACTGTTATCCTACCTGCTACTAAACACTAGTACTGTACTTTCTAAATATTTGTATGTACTCTCAGTCACAGACCGCCCAATAACAGAACTAGCTACAATATGCTGAACTCACAACAAATGGCCTAATCAGAATTCAGATGTGAATAAAATTTAAGGTTTTTGAAAAACAAATACTACTAATAATAATCTGCAGCAATATGCATGTACTTTTTTTATGACAAAGAAATAAGCTTATTCCCTACCTGTATGAGCCTCAGTGTGTGACAGCACCTTTTCCTTAACTAAACCACTGGATGGAGCAGAATGTGTCCGGAAACATTGACATATTACAGCCAACGATTCCTGCTTCAGGAAGTCATCCATATTGTACAAAGTGTGTGACGACAAAATAAGTAAACCTGACTGTGTGTGAGTGAGAGCGGGTGATAGATAGACAAAGTTAGAGAGAGAACTAGAGAGAGAGGGAGAGATTGAGAGAGAGAGATAGAAAGTGTGTGTGTGTGTGTGTGAGAGAGAGATTATGGTTCAGAACATGCAAATGCTGGACATGTTTGTGACGTTTCTGATTTAGATGAACATATTTTCAACAATGGTCTGCTCTACAGACAAACCACAGGAAGTCTGTGTCTGTTATTATTACCCAATTCTGTTTACTACATGCACTTTTCCAAGGGCACAATCCCATCAAAATTGTAATGGATACAAAAAATAAACATGCTAAAAAAAAAAAATTATACATTGTATTGTCTAATTTAAATTGAACATATTATTGATATATAACCTATTTTTGATGACAACAAACCACGGGACAGAGATTTCCTGTTACCTCTTAAAAGCAACTGGAAACCACATTAGAACAGGGCCATGGTGGAATGGGATGATGCAGACACACTATGCAATGAGATGGCCAGTCTGGCTGCAGTGTATGGGATCACATGGTCACACCAGGTCACTGGAGCAGAGTCTTGTTAGCAAATATGTCAGAAGGCAGTCAAGTGACTGCAATCTACTGAGCAGAAAGCAAGACTATACCAGTTCCATATGCTATTAAAAATGATTAAAAATGATTAAAAATTAATTTATTAAAGGTATAGTAAGTGATAGTAAGCTAATACATCTTTTGTCTAAGTCAGTAAATAATCTCCTCTCGGGCCACTCGAGATATATGTTGAAAAAATAATCTGGTGTCTGTACACAACCCTGGCTCTGTAAAGAGGAACACAAACATTGTGGTGCAGATCGCACCACAAAACAATACCCTAGCCTTCACACTGCATTTCCAATGTGTGGGGTGGAACTTACGAGCTCGCACCCTATGGAATTGAACGGAGAGGTGTTTATTGTATTGTAGTCCTTTTACACACCTAAAATCTCCCCATGACCCCCTTGCCCACCCCAAACAACCCCTAAACAACCTTTGCCATCACAACCAATGCAGTGAGCAATCTGGACACATTTGGTGTCTGGCCGACAGGAAAATGTATCTGACCACGAGACCTTCAACCCGAGAGGCCCCTTCATTGTCCTATATGCTAGGATCTAGTTACTCTGCCACAAAGTGGCAGTTGGTCTCCTGAAAAGGATAGCACTCCACATGGGCCACTGACCGACAGCACGCATCGCCCGGGGCAACACACCTTCAGGGGGCTACAGGCGTGTGCGAAGAAGAAACCTGAGCATTTCAGGTCTGTATTGCATCACGGTATAGCCGGGTTCTCAACCTGAGGGTCTGGTCCCCTGCAAGTGGTCAGTCGGTTAGTGTTTGTATGTATTTGAACCTGCAGTACACGCAGACATTGTTCAATGCTGAGGTGCGTTCAAACTGGCAGACAACAGCGAATGCTCGTGAACATGTTCGAACAGTTTATTCGGTTTGCTTTGAGTTTGCTGCAAACCTTTGCAAACGCAAACAAACTGTTTGAGGAGGTAGTCCTCAACAAAAACACATGGATGCTGAACATTAGGGTTACAGTTTGTAATGTTTACACAAAACATCCAAATTGTATTGTTCAAAGAAAACACGGTCGCCAGGAACCTTCCCCTCAGTTCGCCGGATTTGAACACTCTGACCTCACGCCTCAATACCTGAGAACCACTGCTCTATAGAAGCACATGTAAACATAAACAAAGAAAAATGCTATCATCGAGATTGAGGAAAACTTTGCATTCAATTATGGATAGTCTGGTGTTCTGGGTGGTTGACTCCCACGTCGAAGGCCGTGGGTGGGTACGACCCCACATGAAGCTCAGCTTGTATGTCTATACAGAATGCACCTGTATGCACGTTTGAGCAAGACCCCTATTTGCTCCTGTGTAATTGTTCTCTTGCAAACTAACAGCATGGGACTAGAGAGAAGCGAGATCAAAACAACACACACACACACATTACCTCCGTCATTTCTAAGGCCATGTGAGTCATGGTGGACCCTCGTATGACGAATCCAAACTGATGTTTTAACTTGCAGTCCAGACGGCAGGGTTAGTTATCTTCCATAGCACAGCTCCTGAAGAGTCATAACACCGACCTGTTCTTTCCTTATACCGACTCCCGCGTCTGCCCTGACTTTAGTCCCACATGGTCCCAGCCAGAGCTGGCCCGGTGGTTCTGAGGCCCGCTGCACAGCGTTGGTGATCGGGGGAGTCTGAGCGCTGCTTCCTGCTGGATCAGAGTCCCCTCATCGCACATAATGAGTCCGCAGTGAGTTACCTGGCTCTGGAAAGCACCGCGCTGATCAATCATTCATGACGCCCAGCCAGCAAATGTTCAGGACCGCACTACACCTGAGTATACACCAGCCACACAGTGTGTTTAAGGATGTGCGTGTGTGCGCGTGTGTGTAGGTATGTAACACAAGGATGTCGTAATTCAATCTTCCAATAGAGTTGATCTACTCCACATCCTCCTCCACCCTGCAAAATTACAGCACAGGTATTGGATTACTGATCTTTGATTAGGTAGATGCATTTCTAACTAATTACAGACCATCCATTAGATTCAGGCAGGACCAAGCCTGTCGGAGATTCATCTACTGTGACTGCATCTAGAGCACCTGTCAAAATATCAATTAAAGCAATGAAAGACTTATAATATATACACGTCCATTGTTGATTTCAGTTGAAGTTTACTATGTCATATATCATTTAGCCAACTGGATATTCTTCAGTCTTTCCATTTCAAGATTGGATAACTATCTGGTATCAATATTCCATATTTTGAAGGTGTCTAGGTGAGACACGAATTGTGACTTGGTTTATGTGAAACAGCAGCAGTTGGTCCCCCGAAACAGATAAACATGCTCTTCATACACTGTTTGGTTTTGATCAGAGTTATCAGAGTTCCCAAGTTTAATTGTCAAACTTAAATTCCTGCCATGTTCTATGAGCTTATAGTTTATCTAAATAGTTTTCAAGCTTAGAAATTAAACAACTGCCGTGGATTGCACCCAATGCAAAAAGCCTAATCAACATTTGGGATGACTGCTGGGCATTGTTTTGTGGTATCTCCTTCACGGAGCTCAGGTTAGGACAAGTTTGCGGGCAGATTAACGACTGCCTCCCGTCCGCTCGCTCGCTCGTTCTCTTTAAAATTTAAACCTGAGCATCCTGTAAGTATTCACGGACAGCAGCTAACGTTACAGCTTCGAGGCAGGCAGTAGAGGGAATTGACATAAGAGAGATTACCGGAAAATTCATCATCATTACCCATTATGTCATTATGCAAACAGCAATGGATCAGGACTAGGACTAAGACAAAAAGAACTGAGCCTACATGTCTAAGACTAGTCCACAGTTTAGGAGCTGTACACTGTGTATGTATGTGTGTGTGTGTGTGTGTTTGTGTTTACACATTTGAACCTAAAGTTAAACCTTTTCCAATGTAAATCATGTGCACAAAAGTAATAAAAAATGTCTCTCTATAATGTTGTCACATCACATAACTAAGGTGAGTTTACAGGTTAAATATTCACAGGCTGAACAACTAAACTCTAGAGTGATCCTTTATTCATGTGAGCAAATTGATTAGACTAGATTAGACAAATAGCATGACTTTAGAGTCTGAAGAGCTCAGGTGTTTCAAAAAGTCATAGAGCTCTCATTAGGACACCAATAGAAAAAATAACTTACGAAAGCCTCCGAAATTCTGGTTTTAACTGTAACTGTAAGGTAAGATAAGATACTGTTTGTGTTAAAACAACATAGGAGCAAATTATAGAATATCATTATAATATTATTATTACAGTATTCTGATATTCTATGCACTATGAATTTCATGGTGCAAAAATAAATTCATAAAGCAAGTTATACACACCTTTGCCTACTTTTGTGATATTACATTCGGTCTATCACCCTGTTACAGGGATAAACTGTATTATATTTATGTATCATATGCAAAAAATATTACACTGCTGATACACACATTATAAACATTATAATTATAATGATTATTGTAAAAGCATTGTCTCTGTATCTTAGTTATTTCGTTTATTTTGTAACAAACTCACTAGACTGTTATGTAAACGCATTTGGTCATACTAAACAAAAGTTAAAATATAACTTGAAATAAAGTCTGAAAGTAAAGTCTGAGCGTTCACAGTTTCACATTTCAATTTTGAAATAATAGATACAAAACCTACCATGTCATTTTTGTACATGATGTTGTTCTGTTTGCAGAAGTCTCCAGTTTGTTTCAACTGGGTTCTTTCAGCAGGTACAGTACCAGTGATGGTGGTCCACACACAGATTATCGAGCTGGGTGTCTGTCGGAAGGGTGTGTAGTGTAGTTCCTTATGGCATCCCATAATGCAACTGCTTCAGCATTGTCATCATTCTGTCATCATTTTCAACAGCTTTTAGTTTAGCATCACTGTGTTACACGGGTGGCAGAAGACAACATTGATTTCTTCAGAGGCATGTGACAGATAAACACCAGATCTGATGCAATGACGTTAAAGGTATAGTGACTATCCCTTTAATTATACATGGCAGACTATACTATAGTCAGTCATTCTGGAGAAATCTTGCTTATATTATTATATATAATATTATAGATAACTCGATCAAAACAACTCTGACTGCAATGCCATAAAGTGCTCCCACAAAAGCCCCACACATTTATGGCATTTGGCAGACGCTTTTATCCAAAGTGACTTACATGTAGTACATTTGTCAGTAGTTGGACATTCACAAACTGATGGCGGTGCAAGCCATGCAAGGAGCACCTGACCACTGGGAGCAATTGGGGTTAGACATCTTGCCCAAGGATGCTTGCAGGTAGTCCAGGAACTCCGGGGCTTGAACCCACAACCTACCGGCTGGAGTCAAACACCCAGACCACTGGACCATTTTACACCCACACATGCACACACATTGGAGACACATTGCTAAGGCTGCGATAGTGTTGTGTGGTGCACTCTGCACCACTTTGTTTGTGTTACCACAGAGCCAGGGCTGTGTAATAACACCAAGTATCAGGGTGCACAGAGAATGGGCATATATATATATGGGCAGCATATATATATATGGGCAGCTACCAGCTTTATTAACACGCACGTGTCAAAGTGCACAGTTACTCAGATTGTAAGGTTATAGAGGCTGTATGTGTGTTTGAGTGTATTGTCTTTGTAATACACTTGAAAGTCGCCTGGGAAGTTATTTGTCACACGAGGCTAGAGCACAACCTACTGTCAGATGCTGGCTAATACATCAGCTCCTGACATTTTTATTATTATTTTATTTTATTTTATTTTATTTTATTTTATTTTATTTTATTTTATATTATATTATATTATATTA
>JAODUG010025253.1:0-20297 GCA_027564795.1 Aphredoderus sayanus
ACACACACACACACTCACACACACACACACACACACACACACACACACACACACACACACACACACACACACACACAGACATACCTCTGTGTGTCACTGAGCATTACAAACCTAAACAAATGATGTATGGGTACATGGACTATGTATGGGTGACTGACCTCTCATTATTCTAGCCTTCATTACTGTATGTATTTCCCTTGTAGATTAGAGTGATTCAGACGGACTGAGATGAGATAATATCTCAAACAGACCATGGTTCCTGGCCTCACTGCTATTGTCAATTAAATATATTATTTTTTAACAAGCATTACGATTGAAAAAGCGAACAGAGAAGTGCATTTGCACATGCTGTATAAACTAAAATTGTGAAAGATGTGGGTAATAAATACAATTTATAATCTTTGAACCTTGAATCTTAAATCTATTTAACCATTATGGTGATCAGTTGGCAATAATGGAAAGCCATATTTTATCTTAAGTTTGATTCCATCTCTCATTTACAGAGCTACTGTATCCTTCCTTGTTCTAAAATAGCCAACCCATATTTTCTTAGAAAAAGCCAAATGTTTGAAATGCAGGAAATACTGTAGCTGAGTGTAAAATTACAATGTGATTCAGTGAAAAACCAACACTTAAGTAATCATTATGGAGCCACCACTACTGTGGTTAGGATAGTGCTTGCATGTGGCAGCACGGCTTGCTTATCCAAGATGGCTGCCAAGTTTATGCCCTCAGGTGGGGTGGAAAATGTTTGGAGGTCAATCAAAGAGGACAAATTGGTATTTCCTATATACAGTATATTAATGATATATTATTATATAGTAGATATAGATACAGAGACTGTATATATAAATAAAGCACACTCACTTAGTCTGCTTTACAAGAAAGACTCACTTAGCTTGTATTTTGTATCTCTATATGATTCCGTGGTAGATGCATGGCTACAAGTCAACACTATTAAGAACTCAAATGGAAAGTATTCAGCTGTGCTGTATATTTCCCAGAAGAAGAAAATTAGATAGCAGTGGAGATTGTTATTTAGCATTTATTCCATAACCTCTCTTAAACATTGTGGTCTAATCCCATGAACTGTGTCATCTGAAACCACCGGCTGTACTCTCTTAATGAGACTGGATGCTATAGTAAACTATTATCCTGCTGAGAGAAATCAGGACTTACTTAGTAAAGATATAGTAAATGCAGTATGTGTACCTACTGGAACACTCACAAATATACCTAACCCTACATTCTCATACTTTTCATCGCTTCGGGTTATAGCATCTGCTGAATGACCTGATTGTAAAATTGTAGTAAACATTCACCCCCATAAAGATCAGCACTGACAATTGTAAGACTTGAGTTGCAAGTAACTAAATACATATTTTCAAATGTAATAAGTATATCTACTTATTGTTGTCAAGCCTAGTTGGGTGATTTGAGGTGTTTTTCTGATATATGTACAAACATTCAGAACAACATAAATAATAAACACAGCTGCATAAACTGTTTCAGGATCAGCTCAGGGTTAAATTGAAATCAGAAAGACAAATTCAGTTGGGTGGGTCATGTTGGACCTGTCCCAAACAGAAATTGATCTTAGGCTATATTTTCAGATTTCTTTCCCCTTAATGACTGAAATCAAAGCCACATGTTCTTTAAACTGTTTCCATAGCCATGTAAACACCACATGTGAATTAGCCAGAGCCAAACAGGGCAGTCAGATGGAATCCGTGGTCACCTTAAGGAAAACCGACTTCTTCGGTTTAAAAACAGTGTCGTCTGTGGTCTTAACACAGACAGGGGCGGTTTAGGTCTAAGTCGGTCAAGGCATTTGATCTCTGGGTAGACAAAATCCTTTTCTATTTGGTTCAATTAACACATGCACACACGCACATACTCAGCAAAAGTGAATAATTATGGTCTGGGTTATTTCTAGAACACCGGAAATGGTAACAGTCAGGCTGAATATAGAAAGGCACTATTAACTCCGCCCGAAGAGAAGTTTAAAAAAATAGTTGATAGTTCGAAAATAGTCATTTTAATATAGAGTCATATTGGCATTTAATCGAACTTGCTAACTGTCCTCATGAAACTTAGCAAATATTATTTAACTATTAAAATGCCACTAATATGCACTATTCTTCTTGCTAGTACAGGTCCTTCACAGCCAACCAGTCCTCGGTACAAGTTTAACTTCATCGCTGATGTGGTGGAGAAAATAGCCCCTGCCGTGGTGCACATCGAGCTCTTCCTCAGGTACTGTCCGTGCACGTTTCACGTGAAGATCAGCCTTTGCATTCTTATTTCCTCCGGTGCCTTTTGAAAACAAACTTGATTTGACCCCTCCAGGCACCCGTTGTTTGGTCGTAATGTCCCTCTGTCCAGTGGCTCAGGCTTTGTGATGTCGGACACCGGCCTGATTGTGACCAACGCACATGTTGTCTCCAGCACCACCCCTGTGTCAGGGCAGCAGCAGCTCAAGGTAAATATATGTACTATAAATGTACTATACCATATACATATATTACAACTACAAACATTAGAATAACTCCACATGACTAAGTTGAATAAATAACATTTAATTTCAGCCGAACAAAATTTAGCCAACACGTATTCCAGTTTGGACAAGAATGTGTGTTATTGTATGTAGGAGAGAACTCAACAATTCACAATAGAATACATTCCCGGCATGTGTCAGCTATCTAGGAATTCTTTGGGTTTTCCCTTCAGATCCCCAGGGGCGTCTGAATGTGTGAATCACAACTTTATTGAAGTCACGCTTTGTTCCTTGAAGGTTCAGATGCACAATGGCGACGTGTATGAGGCTAGCATCAAGGACATTGATAAAAAGTCTGACATTGCTACTATCAAAATAAACCCTCAGGTGAGTCCATGTCCTCATTGTTTTATAATGACGAGTCATTAAATGGGAGTTAATTCATGCATTGTAAAATGAACTCATTACTCTTACTTACTAGCATGAACCTTGTGCTTTTTAAGGTTACAATGGTACTTTTATGGACTAGTAGTGTATCTTTAAATAAAAAGTGCACATTTAGGTACAAAAATGAACCAGCATCTAACAATGAGTGTCTTGACTAATAATCTCAAGTGGCTCAGTTTGGAATATAATTGTGGTAAATCTTGATTTTACAAGCCAAGCCATTGTCTAACTAGACAATATACAGCATTGTCTAACTAGACAATATACAGTATTGTCTGTATTGTAACCGAATGAGGCACACTCACCTGTGTTTGAGGGGCGTGGGGGCATGCCTTCTCTAAGCCTCAGGCAGGACAGTCTACACACTGTTCCCACTGAGAGGGCCACAGTGCACTTGTATCCTTTCCAAATATCGAGGCGGAGTAGGGATGCTCATTGTTAAACAGACTGGGGCTTGCCAGCAGGGCAAAGAATTTCAGGATGGGAATTTAACAGACGACGTTTGTGTGCTTACAATATGTGTCACGCTGATAAAAGTGCTAAATGGGCGCGGTAGTAAAATACTGTTACGACAAAAAAACACTTTAGAACGATTCTTTCCTCCCCAGGTGCAAGGGTTGTACAGTACCACTTCAGGGACACACAGTGTAGTGTTTAGACTATGGTGATGATGTTATGTAAGTCTTTCAGCCCAGCCTCGTAGGACCAAACCATCACACTGATGTCATGAAGTGGAGGAGGAGGTTGAACCAAAACGCCTCCATTTTAGAGAATTCCTAAACGGACCGGTTTTGTTATTGTTGTTTCCCTTTCTGCGTCATACCATCTGTTTCATGATCATGTGTTTTATTTACCCTTTTACCCCCCACTTTGCTCTTGTTTTTCCCATCTGGCTTTCTTTACACCTGCCTGTCTGTCTTTCTCTTCCCCATCCCACCCACATACCCACCCACCCTAATGCCTAATTATTGTCTTCTTCCAGAAAAAGCTGTCGGTGCTGTTGCTCGGTCACAGCGCAGACCTCCGGCCGGGGGAGTTTGTGGTCGCCATCGGCAGCCCCTTTGCCCTCCAGAACACTGTAACCACGGGGATAGTGAGCACCGCCCAGAGAGATGGCAAGGAGCTGGGAATACGCGACTCAGACATGGACTACATCCAGACAGATGCCATCATCAACGTGAGAACACAGCTGTGCATTCATAATCGTAACACACGCAGTACATATGGCAGTTTCAAACCACTGTTAGGTAACTAACAGTGGTTTGACACTTCAAATCATTGTTTTAAACAGATGAGGTGACGTAAACATATACTGTACATTCTCCTTGTTTGTTTACAGTATGGGAACTCAGGAGGACCCCTTGTGAACTTGGTACGTTGAAAAATCACTAGAATGTTTATCTACTCTTCTCTCTTGTACACACATAATTCACACATAAAAGCACACAGCTTTTCTTACACGCACATATTTATTTTTATATCTTACATATTATACGCATAACTTACTACTGCTTGCGTACTTCTTGATCAGTTTTGCTGGCATTCTAGGGGGTAACACGTGTACGTTAGTCTTCATACATATATAATAAATGATGTGCGCGAACACTGATGTCTGTTCTTGTGTGTTTCAGGATGGAGAGGTGATCGGCATAAACACTCTCAAGGTGGCAGCTGGAATCTCCTTCGCCATTCCCTCTGACAGGATCACTCGCTTCCTAGAGTCTGTGGACAACAAGCATGGCAAAGGTGGTCTCACGTGCACACACCTGGCCAGACTAAACCTAGCAAAGCTACAGTAGGGCGACAGTGACTGAGAAGTCGCTGGTTCGAACCCCGCTAACTCCTCACCAAGTGTGGAGGTGTCCTTGAGCAAGACACCTAACCCTTACTGCTCCTTGCATGGCTGACGCTGCCATTGGTGTACGAATGTGAGGCAATCAGGCTGGAAAAGCCCTATATAAATGCAGTCCATTTACAGTATAGCCACAGTATGTCAATTAGCTACAACCATATAAGGGTGCTACTAATGCTATCATAACTTTTATCGAGTTGAGAACACTATATAATTATAGGCAGTACGCATACAGATTACTCAGTGGGCTTCAATAAAGTCATTATATACATACAATGACAACAATGGCAAGTGCAGTATAGGTATAGTCCACCTGTATGAATCTGCCTCTAATATGATTCTCTCTGACAGATGTACGGTCAGTTAAGAAGCGCTTCATGGGGATAAGGATGCTCACGATCACACCGGCGTGAGTACTACAGACAGTACTGCAGATAGTACTACAGACAGTACTGCTGACAGAGAGTGTACTGTACATACTGTACATGCATACTGTTTCTGTGTGTGCTTGTTTAAGGCTTGTGGAGGAGCTGAAGCTGCAGAACCCAGACTTTCCGGATGTTTCCACTGGGATTTATGTCCATGAGGTTGTCCCTCAATCGCCTGCACAGAAGTAGGTCCTGTTTACCATATGGCCAGCCATAGTCATCATAAAGTACTGTACATCCTACTGAGATACGGTACAGTAAGAACTATTTCACAGTTAGGTTAAACTGATCTTAAAACATGCTGATGCAAAGAATACATGTGTAATTCTCTAAAACTGACTGGTTGTGTAAGTGGAAGGCCGTGTATCTGACTGTTTCCTATTTGACAGCATTAGCTACTGTGACACTTACACACACAGCTACGCAGCTAATACAGGTGCTACTGAACCACAAACATTAACTGTTCTGTGTTTCGCCCTTCCCTCTCCACCTCTCTCGTTGCCAGGGGCGGCATTAAGGGCGGCGATATCATTGTGAAGCTGAATGGCCGCCCCCTCCTGACCACGGCCGACCTCCAGGGGGCGCTGCTGGAGGAGACTGCCCTGCTGCTGGAGGTCAGGAGGGGCAACGACGACCTGCTCTTCAACATCGAGCCCGACGTCATCATGCAGTAGGCGCACGCTAGCGAGGAGCGCTAGGGAAATGTGCTCATTGTCACTGGAACAGTAGCGGCTACGACCGACAATCGTTTGTCTTGTTTCTGATTGGGTCAGCCGATAGCGCAGCCTCAAACAAGCGGCCATCTTGCAGTAAACCATCACCACACAGCCTCACGCACAGCCTCAAAGGGATGAGGCTGGAGGAGAGACAAGTCCATATTGCCTGAGGAATGATTGGAAGGACATTGTTCACTTGAGGTTTAATTCGATGCAAAACAGTTTGGACTTAGATGGATTAAGATGATATAGACCATTTTTTGGGCGCGCACTTCACTGTAGATGTGAGCAGTTGGGATGTGATGCTCCACATTATGAGACACTTGATGTTTTCATTTTATATTATGTGTTTGTGCCGTTTTAGCTTATTATCGTGGTTTTGAGACTAACTCGCTTCTATTCAAAGTGAGTAATATTGTAGCAATATTGTTTGATATATTGTAGTCTGTTCCCAAGCATGTTACATTTCATACTGTTATCTTATGGAAGTTTTAATTGAGCATCCAGTGCTGTAAGACGTTGTCATTCCACTAAACCAAATGTGAAAGTATATTTTGGTCAGTTGAAATGATGTATGAATTTAGAATATAGAGCACAAAATGTGAGCATTCTCTAACTTAAAGTCCACCTCTACACACAAGGGTGTTTTGAGTTGTTCTGGTTGGTGAGATGTTGAGCTGAAGCTCAACCCTGCATATACGCAAGCAAACAGTCATTAAGCAGGTGTGAGCTGCCTCACCTTGACAGGTGCAACAAATCTGACAAGAGGACTAGGGAGATGTCAGTCAGTCCTGAGAACAAATCTAATCAGACACATGAACTCAAAACACTGTTGCTGGACAGGTGGCTTTATAACCTCACTGCTGCTGTAGGCTGTTAAATGCAAGTTGCATATCTGATTTGTTATGACTTGTGTGTTGTTTAATTGAACCTTTATCATTATCCAATGTTCATCTTTTGTCACAAATCCAGCAATTGTTTACATGTAAGGAGTCGTCATAGCAATATCCTTGTATATTTGAGTCTTATAGAATAATGTGATAGAAGTTGAATTTTCCTCCCAAATAAAGTTTTTATAAACAGTTTTTATAAACTAAGGTTGTTGGTGTTTAGGAATTCTGCTACATCTCGGACAGTCTTTGTTTTAAAATTGAGGCCATGACCCATGATTCATGGAACATTTTTGGTGTTTAAGGGTTTTACGTTCATTATACAACAATATATTGACTGTGTGTAAATTAGAATGAGCTCTTTTCAGCAGTCAGCTGTAAACATTCCAGAATGGCAACACTGCCTTTCTGGAATGCAAATAGCCATTTCTTGGGGGTTGAGTGATTCAAAACAGAGAAATAGATATATGGTTATCCAAAATAAATAAAATAATTTGCATATCATTTCAATAACTAATATTAAGTCTAAGAATAAATGGCCCTCACTGTTGTAACAATAAACATTAGGACATTACCTTTTAACTCTAATGAATGGGAAAATGTATTAGTTAATCAACAATCACAAAACAGCTATTGTAACTACTGTCATTACTGTTTTATTTCCACAGAAGTAAGTACAGGCAGGTAACATGTTACACGGCGACAATAAACAATGGACCAACAGCGACAGTGCAAACACACGGGCTTAAATACAGGAAGACAAGACAGATGATTGGGCAGGGAACAACGAGGGCCAGGTGAAACCAATTAACAATCAACATGAGGCTGGGGAAAAGGGAACGGTGGGAAAACACGGACTGGAACAGGACTAAAACTGGGGTGGACAGCAGACAACAAGAAAACACAGACCAAAAACACGACAAGACAGACAAGGGCGAAGCCAGACTGTGACAATTACACATACAAATTCCAATAAAAAACACATTTATTCTTCCTTAAATATTGGAATACAATAATATACATTTTATTATTGTAATGCCAGACAATATAAAAACATCACCAATATGCATTTAAATGCCTTGGTAAAACTACATTTTCTATTTGGTTCTATCTTAAAGCTAAGCTAGGTTTTAGCTTGTTGCTGGGTAACGGTGATGCAGTTTCAAGAGAAGGGGAAAAGTAGCAAAAAATACACTGTAATGTATAGGGGTCAATATGACTGTTATGGCCATTCTAGGTAGAAATGTTCAAAACTCTTTTGTGTTTTATAATTTTATAAAATAACAATGTTAAAAAAATATATACACATATTTAGGAAAAGTCAGGGTCCTATAGTTACATTGATTATATTTTAATATAGCTATTACATTTCAAATTTTTAAAACAGTCAAAATGACTCGGTAGTGTGTGTGTTAAAGCATTTGATTTATAAAATATGCATGATGAAAAGGTAAAATGTTTATTTCCTAGTTTTTCTACATTTCCATTATGGTTATTCGTGTCATAATACATCTCTATCTGGCGGATAGATTACAAAGATGAACTTAGGTAAAACACAGAATACATATCCTTCAATTTAACACTCCTGCTGTCCTATGGGTGAAAATGACCCGGGGAACTCGCCAGTAGTGGGCGCCAACCACAACACAACTGGACATTCCGTGGTTGGCTCCCCCTGCTGGTAGTTTGCTGAAATGCCTTAAGACAGCAGGAGGACTAAAACAAGTTAAACACATGATTTTCAGTTGGATGTTGCCCTCAACTTCAGATTTGGGTATCAGAAATACAAGAAAGTGACATTTGTCCCCACACTCCTTCAGGGACTTTAAAACCCTTACTGCCAAGCCAACGCATATGGATTTCAACTTGGTGTTTCAAGAGGCATGCTTACTAAATATTTTGTCAGGACCTGGTGGCAAGGCCTTAACTTTAACATTTGTTCTGATGCTCATGATTTAAGATAGGATCTTTGCACAGTTTCTTCACTTCAATAAAGTTGCACCATTACACCTCTTTTACAAAGTCCCAATGTGGAAAATAATTATATCTTTCGGAATGTTCTCTCTTCGCTTTGAAACCCAGAGCCCAAATTCACTAGAGCTTTTCTCCATGGTCTCCACAAGAAGAGACCACAGCTGTGTCCTGAGATTAGAGACTGTGCTAGTTGTTTTGTGACAGAAAATCAAGTTTGGACCAATCATGAGATAACCTCAACATGCGAAGTGGTTCTCATATTGAGGTTCAGTTGTAATGAATTGGTTCAGCTGAATGTAAAACTGTACATTATGTGGTAATGGGTTGCCTATAATTGTGATGACAAAGAAAGAGAACCATGCAAGACTGTGAGACGTTGATAACAGACGATCATGAATTTCTGTTGCTTTTGGCTGGATTTATTGGACTAACAGGGGTCAGTCTGGCAAGTAGCAACATGCATGAGGGTAGATTTGTGTGACTTCACCTAGTAAGACATTGTAGAAGCTATACAGGCTATAGCTTACTATTCTTTATCTGTCACCATGTTATCTTTTATGGAAAAAATGTATCTTTATCACAAGTTATTTGATATACCTTACCTACTTGAAAAATATATAGACTGAACTATAGTTTCTGTATTGTATATAGTCAAAACTTAACTGTTATTTTAGATCTGTCAACATGGTTGACTGCTCAGAAGGATGCTTTGCAAAATCAGCTGAAGTTCTCAGGATATCTTATTCCCCACTGATCCAAGTGTTTGTTGAAACAAAGTGCCTTCAAAGTACTGTATTTTTAACCTCCCTGGTTTATTTTTTGTACTGTACTTAGAGTTCACACTGTTTCAGCAGAAATCCTTTTTGCTGTATGTTACATGCTTTGAACAGTAAAACTGCATAACAGTGCAGCTGAAAAAAAGTGGTTTTGCTATTTGAGATAAGATTTTAAATGTGCTAAAGCACTTTTCCTCTAGGAAGAGGGGGAAAAAACAAACCGCTAGAGAACAATGTCACATTAATATTGAAACCCTAATCGTAGGTGCCCTAATGTATTGCTCCCTTAACCACCTGGAATAACATTTATATGTTATTCATGAAATAATTTGGCGTCAGTCTATTGTACTACATATTATGTAGTATCATAAGTTAACTTACTTGTACCATAACATGCCAAATAAAATATAACCAGAGGAAAGAGAGAAACCAACTGTTGCTAAGGATGGCTGAATTGAGAATGCCTTTTTTATTTTGTTTGTGTGTGTCTGTCTCTTGCTTAATGACTAAAAGCTGTAGTTTTAAAGCTGTCGACAAACTCTGGCACTAAGCACCATGTTGGTTTTGGCTCTTAAACTTCTTCATATTTTACAACAGCATAACTTATTTTTGTCTCTTGGTGTCATATTTTATGGTAGTTTGAACATTATCTACAAGGTACATTTTAATAGCCATGTTTAAATCATCATAACAGCAATTCCATGATATGGCGAACCCTGGTGGTTTACAGTATATACTTCCTACATCTTTATAGTTGCTTTCTATATATTTACAAGGTCAGAAGTTGAACCACTATCCAAATCTCAGGTAAATTGTGGACAGACTACAGTACTGTAAAGGGGTAACAGCAGACGTGCTGGTATGGGTTACATAAGGTGGGACTCAGTGAGTATACTCTAAGAGGAATGTGTTATTTGGAAGAGCCACCTCTAATGCTGTCCTCCCATACCAAAATCTCTCTACACTTACAAGTTGTCTGCTAACTTTAAATCTTTCCCTGTTTCCCCCCTTAGGACAGGCATAGCTCAATCTTGTCAACTGTAACTTTAAAGCCAACACACATTTTGCTATTTCTGTTTAGGAAGCACAAGATTGATGCTACTGTATCCAAGTCTGGGACTTCAGGGTTCACCATCTTAACAAATGAGGCATGCTACTTCAGCGAAATTCTGTGTCCAACAAAATTAGGCGACGGCTGCTTCTTTCCAAGATGAAGGTCAAGGGAGTATACTTCTATGCTATCTTATATAAACTGGCTAGTGGTTATAGGGTGGTCAACTCTCAACTAAAAGGTCCGGGGTTCTATCCCACACAAGGCCAACCTACTTCTATGAGAATCCTTCAGCAAGATGTTAAACCCATATTTTTATGTTATGATTAATCCTTTATAAAATAGCAGTGGCCACTTTATGTGAATGCATGTATCAGGATGTCTCGTGTGTGTGTCTACAACCACAAACTGTTTTATATAACACAGCTTGACAGGAAATGCAGGAAGAGTTTCCACATCTTCACACAACTGGAGGAAACCCAAACCTCTTCCCGCCTGGGGCCAAACATGATAGTGTATTAATAATATTCGCTTTTAAGTTATGCAACTAATGTGCAAATAAGCGAATTAGTTAGGTGCCAGTATAAATTATATTCATTAATGTAATCTTCAATCTCATACGTCAGTCTGTATATGCTCATCAGCTGAAGCCAAGAATAATTTTCCCTCTACGAGTAGACAAGTGAGGATTTAATTTATTTGTTGTCACAATGTTTTATGGCCACAACAAAGTCAAGCGTGTCAGAGTAAAATCCAGTTTCTGCTGACCTTGTGTAAGGGGAACATCTGCCCTTACACAAGGCCAGCAGAAAAAAAGAATCAAAGCAAAATTATGCAAAGCACATTTTTAACCTTATTGCCCCTTTCTACTAATCCCAAAAAGGAGAAATTATGTTTTTCCTGGAACATTATACAGAATGCTTTTAGAGAAATATCTCAGCACCAAGCCAATCAATTGGATCAAACAAATCAATATTGGTATATTTTATTTGAAGATACTGAATTATAAGTAGATTGAGCAGAAAAATGCATAAAACATTTGAGTAATTAGGGCGCTACCTTTTTATAAGATAAATTAATGTACAACATACTAATGTATTAGTTAAATATTTTTTATTTAATTTAATTTACAAAATATTTAATGAAAATAAATGTTACATTAATTTTGAAATCATGTCTGTAGGACTAATATTGTACATTACAGTAAAAATTATCACTGATCCCCCTCATGTCCTGTATTCAGAACACAAACTGCTCTCATTGGGTAGACGCTGCAGGTATTCAATTAAATACAGGAAAAGACACATGAATAGGTATAAAAACACTATCTTTGAATCTCCTATAACTCAACCTTAAGGCTGTTACTTGAATGCTCTTATGTCTGCACCTGTGCTATACACTTGGTCTCTCAATGCACGTTAGTTAAAGCTTCTATGTCCAAGACCAATCAACAGTAACCTTCAATAAGGCAACACATATCTATAGTTGATCTAAAATACAATAAAGACATACATTGAATTATCATTATTGTTATGTCATCATCATCATTTGTTGAGTACACCAAAGCTATAAACTAGTAGGGTGTACAATTATAACCAAGCCTATAATTATATGCACATTTGTAGTTAGTCTTGGTACAACTGTAGCACATGTCAAATTTGTTGAATGGCACTTGCCCCCATTGGTCAATAATACACACGACCCCTTTAACGTGAGGTACTGTATATGATATACTGTAGGAACACCAATGCTTAGTGGGCAGGATGTTGTTGTTAATATCAGTGTGGGAGAACAGAGTCTAGAGTTTGGCTCGAAGGGATCCGACCTCAGGCTTATCAGAGCAGAAATGCTGCCACCAGGACGGACGTTCCATCACGCCACTGCCCTGCATCACCGTTGACCACAGGTTCTTATACAGCTACAAAGGGACAAGAGACATCAGGAGAAGAAGAGAGACAGTGAGTGTGGTCAAGGGTTGGGGTGGTTTTTGTGGCTGAGAAACAAGAGGTCCCCATGAAATAGTGTGCCACAACAAATGCACTTTATGGCTTTACCTTTCTTGTATGTACAGGATACACTAATTTAACCCTCATGATGTCATTGAAAATAACACATCAACTTCAATTGTGGATCTGCTGCCAATATCACATTATATTGTTTGGGTTGTAAACCATTTCTTCATCAAACAAATGTTGACATTTTTCACATTACAGTTTTCTTCTTTCATATAGAGAAAGACGTAAGCTAGCTAATTCAGCTTATGTCTGCATTTTCAAGTCACCACCACAGCAACAATCTTTGCCAAACTATAATCATGATGGCTTCTTAAACTTCACATATTTGACAAGATTCAGATTAAATGACTAACTGCCCACAGCTCAGTGACTTTGGCACACACTGCAGAATGTTTGTTTATGCGGTTACAACAGTTAATCAGGGTTAATAAAGATACTGTACTTCCCCGAAGGCTGACTAGATGCACTATATTTTTCATTTATTTGACAGTTGCGCTTCATAGGATTATAGTTTACAGGAATGCTAGATGAGTAGGAGATGACTTGAGATGGGGTCAAAGTGACTTCCATCTTCTGCATGCTTAACTGCAGACCTTCATTACAAACATTTCTGTGACAAATAAGTTAGTTTCAAGTGATGTAAATAGGTAATAAAACATTTTGAAAACTGAACTGTCCTAATCCTTACGTCTTTCCTTGCAAGCATGACCATTACCAACCATAAAAGAAAGGTTTCCTGTTACCATGGCAATAAAAGCAATATTAGTCCAAGATGAAGAAGAGTATGGGTTATTGCTCAACAAATGCCAGGTGGGCTTAAATATCACATGACAATGTTTGAAGAAAAATTGTTTCAAAACCCACTTTGAAGCCCTGTGATGGAAAACAATGATTTTCCATCAACAAGTTTTTTTTGTTCATCTACTGCCTGACAGGCACTCATTCACCACGGAACCTGGTCCCTTTGTACTGGGGTTCCAGTCAAGTCAGGGTTAGACCCAGCGGGAAGGGAGGTATCGTGGCGACAGGCTTGCCATAACCACACGATTCAAATAAAGTTGCTGACACTAACGTTTCTAGCAGCTGTGCAAAGTCAGCTGAATTTCATACGATACTGTGATTTGGAGTTCACGCTTGATCAAATCACAAAGACTACATTTTGGTTATGTTTGCTGCCCTGACTGGTGCTGCCGTTCATCATGTGGTTGGTGGTGAAGATAAACAGGTTAGAGAGTCCACCCTTTGGGAAGCATGCAAGATTCTCCCTGTTTCTTTGCAGTCAAGCAATGTTACAATAAAAATTCTTTAACACCTTTGGTGATAAAAATGAACTGTGCTATCGACTACTTTATTTAGCATACATACAGTATGGTGTATAGTCACGGATTGTAATTTTATTTATCAAAACATAGGCATTCATGCGTGCACTAATTACTCTAAAGCTGATGATACCAGTCTAAAGACAGAAAGAGCTCATACATTGTAGATAGACAGAGCTCAGAGCTTGTAGAACATTCGTACAGTGTCTAAGTAAACACCCTTCTCTATAATTGAAAATAAATATATGTCATGAGTCATGCAAAGTTACTCTTAAGCAAGGTATCCCTGCCTGTGGCAGTTCATCATAAAAACACAATGTTATACATGAAGATTATTCTGTCAGGAAAAGATATATTATCTAGAAGACATGTTTGGGTGGACTGGTTAATAGGCATTAGATGCTACAAAAAACAAACTCATCAATATACTGTAGAACTCCCACTGAAGACAATTACCTCAGTTTGCTAGCAGCCAAGGGTGGACAACAACGGCAAAATTACAGGGTAACATGCGGCCATTCACTATTCTTTGTTGTTAAGTCAATAGGCTGATAGTATTCAACATCTGAACTGGCTATTTGAAACTAGAAGGGTCAGTTGATCTATTATCCATTTCTGCTATGACCATTGTTGGCTACACAGCAGTGAGTACCGGTAAAAATGTATTTAATATTGTGAACTAGTGTGGAAAGAAATGCTAATGTTGGTCACAAAAACACACATGACACAAAAACACTTAAGCTGTCGTCTAAACTGGACATGCATGTTTACCCATCTGGTTTGTGTAAAGTCATTACAAATAGCATGGAACGAAAACAGACCAACCCAAGACTGAAGAGCAGAAAAACAAGAAAAATGCTCATTAAACAAATCTTAAATTTTTCTATCGCTCACTCCTCTGCCTTTGGCACAAAGCCCTGAGACAGTAAACCCCATCTAACCTAATGTGTACAGTAGCACCTATTGTCTTTTCCTTTACTTGTAGAAACTTGCTGTGTTCATTAGATGTTTTTCTCTCCCTGACATCAAGCAACAGAGAAGCGCCAAGCAGACGACTCCTCCTAGACCACCACTGAATCATTCATGAATACAAAAACACCTAGGAGAATGTGCCCCTGTCTTCTAGCAGGTCTGCAGTGACACACTGGGCAGGAGTGGGGCAGTATGAGGACAGCAGTATGCCAATTGGATAGGAGGGTGGGGTGATTTACAGAGAGAGAAAAAACGCAAATAGCTACAGGATGCTTCACACCAGCCAGGAGATGATTTCAAGATTGAAAAAAAATAATGCTTTTGGTAAAATTCTAAAACAAATGTTATTATCGTTGTTCAAATGTGCATTTGATAAAAAATAAAAATATAAAGCAGTTTAATTGTTGTTTACACTATTAAGAGAAGTAATTCATAGCGTGTGGTCCCCTTATGCATGCACAGGGGTCCCAAGCTAAGCTAGAGCACACTTGGCTTGAGGAGCCGTGGTTAAAATTAAATGTAAGCAACTCCAGATCTCTGTTGGGTGTAAAGCTTACAAATAGCTCATCCAACAGTGCATGTGAATATGTGTGTGTGTGTGTGTGTGTGTGTGTGTGTGCGCTTTGTTTTCCTGGAACAGAGCGAGCGAGCAGCCAAATCCCAGCAGTCTTCTTCCAGTAAAGTGATTGAACTGTAAACATGACCCAGCCTGAGATGGGACAGGGCGAGAGAGATCCCATATGTGCGTGCGTGACCCCCTTCGTGTGTCGCACATGCGTCTGCATGCTTACCTCACCGTCGGCCTTGCCAATAGGAGAGTTGAGGATGAAGTCGGGCGGAGCTATGGCGTCCACCAACGCCACAGCCTCATCCTTCAGCTGGGGAAAGGGGGGGGTTAAAAGTGCATAAAGGCATAAATACATCTCGTTAATAACAAACTATAAATTATTATAATGAAATAAAAGAAAAAAAAAGGTCTATGGAAAAATAATGGAAGTAAAACATAAACCATCAATGGCATTAATGAGTACACTTTGTCTTGCTAGATAAATACGTGTCATGTTATAACACACATTTAACTTCTTAAGCCTTCCATCGTACAGTGTCTGGATGTGATGTGAGCTAACTAGCCTAGATGCTAGTGTAAAGATACAGACCCTGTTCTTATAATATATCCATGAGACAGACATCTTAATGTGCAGACAGCCAGACAGTTCCTGTACCTGGTAGCAGAGCGTAAGAATGGCTCTCTGGACCAACTCGGCTGGTTCTCTTCCAGAAAAGTAACTGCCTAGAAGGAAGTGATATTATGTTTCATATCACAAATCTGATGTATTGCAGCGTAGCATTCCGCTGGGGACTGACCTTGGTAAAGTGTGCCCATGTGGTTGCTTAGTGACCAGAGGCCATAGAGGGCACACAGCCGTTTCAGGACTGGCCTCAGGCCAGTGGGCGTGTCCTGGTCACGGGTCAGGTCATGGAACCTCTGGAGAACCGTGTGCTCTATGTACACGATGGCCAGGGAACGACAGTAGTACACCTGGGACACACACACACACACACACACACACACACACACACACGGGAGAGGAGGCAGTTTTGCAATTATGCTGTAAGTAACAGGTGTTTGGAGTTAACACCTGGTTAGGACTCAGGATTGTGTGGGAGTATATAGACCGCTGCTTGATTGACATCTCCCTGGCTCGCTCTTTGGTCACTTAGGGTGGGACAACACACTTGGTTCTTTTAAGTAGAGTTGCAGCATACTGTAGCACTGCCCATCAGCTAAAATAATTGGGTTGACAAGGTGTTAAGAGCCTTCGAGACACTACCAACAGACCCAAATACACTTTGTACAAGAACACTCACCTAAAATAGATTATGAAAATAGAGTGAAAATAAGTGGATGTTTACCACGAGACTATGACATAAAGTACAGTACATTTCCACATGTTTTTATATTCCCTGATGTCTGTCTCTTTATGCGCGCGAGTGTGTGTGTGTGTCTGGATATGAGTTTGGCTCCTTCCTGTGCCATAACATGTTGGCTGACACTGAAACTCTCACACTTATACACACAGACATGGGTCACCATCTTTTGTCTGGTTAAAGATTCAAGGTGACAGGCTTGGCTGTTTTCCTGTGCAAATTACTGAACTCAAGGCTGAGGTAATGAACAGAAAACTGCACAATAACACACTATGTTAACACATGTGGACAACTGAAATGCCATCCAATCCCAAATAACCTTGGGTAACAGTAACAAGAAATATGAGGTTAAAGATGTAATCTGGAAATAACGATGTTTACATGACAGACTACTGTTTATCCTGTTGGCTCTTTAACCACTAATATTTATTAGGAGGAAATTGTAAATACATTTGTCAAACAAATTATTAGATAATTGTGATACGGTCAGTTTTGTCAATAATGCTTAATTTACTTTACTGTCATAGGAAAACAAACTTCTTAACATGGAAAATACTCAAAATAGTGTATTGAGAGCACATTACACATTTCACACAGTAACTGCTATTATTATAGTAGGAGCCATTGCAAACAGCAGATTTTGAAATTGGAAAGTCCATCAATTTGTTGTGCAGTTGAAAAAAAGGTTTGGAGTGTTTTAAATAATCTGTCATAACACAAGAATGAGGAGGTGGCTGAATTGAGATAAATACTGGCGCTAATTCAGGGATGTAATCCTTGTGTTGAATTTACTGAAAATCAACAGCCCGCACACATGTATGCACATGCAGACAGGCACATAAACATGGGGAACAGACACATGTATGCACATGCAGACAGGCACATAAACATGGGGAACAGATACAGACACATGTAAATACCTAAATACAGCTCTCGTGCTGGCAGGCTGCTTTTTAACATGCCACAATAAGTAACACACAGACAGTAATTGAACACTACAAGACAAAATCAAATAAATATAAGACAATAGATTAAATTAGGGGTGTTTAATTGTCTGTCTGTGCATGCATGAGTCAAAATAAACACAGCACAGGCATGAATTAAACACTGAAGAACTAAAACTACTAACTAAAACTAAAAGGCAAGTTAATCCTGATAGCAATTTAAATGTAATAAGCATATATTAATGGCGATGCATGAACACTGAACAATTAGAAATGTAAGATGATTTGATTGTCCCCACTAATTTTGTTAATGGGGACTGTTTTCCCAGTCTGATTATAAACTAATATAAATAAAATCATTTTTTGCACTACGCGCTGCTGGAAGACTACACACAAACTAAACTGCTAAACACATGAGTAGCTCAGAGAGTCTGACTCTCAGCCTGAAGGGCTGTGTCAGTGATGTAATAAGTTAAAACAGATGGCTACCGCTAAGCTATGCTAAGACTGTACAAATACAGCCAGGCAAAGTGCTCCAATGTCAGATCCTATGAAAACAGAGGCCACATCCCCACCTTAAGAATAAACATATGTGCAGCGGTGTACATTAAATAAATTATAAAAATTAAAGTATATAAATTATATAAGTTAGAAAATGTGTGCTAATTACTAATAAGTAAAGCAATAGTAAAAAAACAATACTAAAAATAGTAAGTGTAATAAGAACATGTTTTATTTCTGTTTTGAGTGCATTCATTAAATAAGGCATAACCATATACACGTATATGAATGTGCTAGTCTGGTCACTGGGTGTTACCTGGCTGTTATTGCGGGCTTCAAAGTCGGCCTTGCCAGATGCCTTCTCCTGGGCCAGTCTCCTTTGGCTCTCATTCAGCAGAAAACTAACCAGCCACTTGTATGCCGCCAAAGGCACTAGAGATAGGGAGAGTACATAACGGCCCAGTTAGGGAATAGACTTCATAAGAGCATTCAGTTAGCAGTTCAAAAAGCATTTCAGAAGGTTAGAATGTTAATAGTGGTTCCCAAGAACAATAAACATTTGTTTCTTTTTTTATATTATAATGTACTCACATAAAGCCTCGCATCTCTTATCTGTTTATTTCCAATCCAGCTGAATATGATGATCTTAAAACACTAAATTACAGCTGTACCAAAACACAACCTCCCCTCCCCAAATGTGTACATTGAAAAAGCTTGTGATATACCAAGAGCTAGTTGCAGTGAGTGTGTGTGTGCATGTGCGAGCTCTCTACTTGCTTTAAGTAAAGTACGGTCAAACTAGAGTATTAGCTTGGAGTTCAGAAGGTAAACTGTAGAGGGGCTCCTCTGTTTTCCTAACTGTCTCTCTTTCACACACAACCACACACTGCGAATATATGAAACTCCTTAAGTCACATTTAATTAGTCTTGTGCGATGGCTGGCCTACGTCACACAGTCTCCCACCCTGGCTGCAGTTCAGGTCAGTGAAAACGTGTGTGTGTGTGCGTGCGTGTATGCGTGCATGTGTGTGCGTATGCTCAGGCCTTTTGGCCACTTCCATGGAAGGGCATTTGGCCTAGCAGGGAAAACTGTGTGGCGGAAAGCATACAACATGGTTGTACAGGATGTCCGCCAGAAAAGAGGGAGAGGGAGAGAGTGAGAGAGAGATGTGTGGATAAAAAACAACAGATGTGAGAAGGATGAGGAAAGAGCAATGAAATACAGAGGTGAGAGTAAAAATGAGCGGCAGGAAAGGGAGATGGAAAGTAGAAATAAATATATACATACACATAACGTAATGCTGTATAAACACCCAGTGAGCTACAGCAAAATGTTTTGTTTGTTTAGTTTCCCTGAAGAGTTGTGTGCCAACCCATTCAGGCACTTCCTGGGCATACCATGCTGCCCTGTGGGGTCCTTTGAGGTGGTTTCAGACACTGGACCAGGTGTGAGACTGAAGGGCATGAATGAGCACTTGTCAACTTCACCACCAGCATAAAAGGGAAAGCTGGTAGTGAACAGTGTGTGTGTCGGCATGTGCGTGTCACAGAGGGGAATCAAGAAAGCTGCATATATTGGGTCTTGCCGGAAAAGAAGGCAGTGTACTTGCTTACTACTGTGATAAGTGTTTTTTGTCAGACGTTTGGTGAGGGGTGACTGTAAAAATAAATTACATTTCTTGCAATGCCAATACCGTACCAACATTTATTTTTACAAGTTTCTTGTGTGTTATGTGGCATATTCTATTTTATCCTACAATGTATGGACCAGGTAAAACGTCATTTTCCAAATTAGCCAATTAACCCTCGTAATGTACTCGTAATATATTATTTAGCCACACGGCGGCGCCATCTGATTGTGTATGAATTGTGTGTTTTTCAATTGTCATTGCTGAGTGTATTTATTTATTTATTAATAATTTTTTTATGTATATATGTTGATTTTTGTGCCTTTTAACCCTCCTGTTGTCCTCGGGTTTCAAACAC
>JAODUG010025280.1:0-20295 GCA_027564795.1 Aphredoderus sayanus
CACACAAATCATACACAATCAGATGGCGCCGCCGTGTGGCTAAATACTATATTACGAGTACATTACGAGGGTTAAGACAAATATTTGGTGCACCACATACAAGTCACTTATCTGAAGGGACCAAGAAAGAATTGTATGTGTTTAAAGGCTGATGATAATAACATCAACTTACTCAGTATTATGTAAAAATATAAACACAAGAACAATGCATTCTTAGATCTTAGCACACCTCTCCACTCCTCCCCCAGGAGCTCTCATAGGCTTACACCATTCTGTAGTGATCCCCATATGGTCACCCAAAAAAGTGCACAGCAGTTGTTTTACAATATAAACAGCAAATATGGGGTACTGTGTGCTGATGCAATCAGGGAATGTGCCTTTAACATCCATGTTCTTACCGTTACAGGGTCATATCCAGTTACACCAGACATGAAACGGGTGCCACACGAGACGTAAAAAGACTTTGTGCCAGCTTGAAAATCGAGGAGGCCATGCAGTTGAACTAGTGACAACCACGAGTTAGACAGCAACACAGGAGAGAAAGATATTACCTTATTTATTTTAAATTCGAAACGTGTGATCAAACATGCAGTATAGGTCTCATGTAAGAGACACTGATACAAAGCGTGTAAACTACTATTTTGTCTTTTATCCTCCAGCAGCTGCCTTACTGACCTTGACTAAGAGGTATTCTGTACAAGCAAGTCATCAACATATAATTCTAATTACACACTTATATAATGATTTAACATCAGTAAATAATTGTAATTAGTGAAGCACTTACTTCACAATGCCCTCTGAAATTGCCACAAGGACAAACAACACAATTGCAGACTTCATTACAAAAGGTAATGTTGAATAACTCATAAAGGCCGCAGTGGAGCTCGTATTACATCTCCACTTTAATATGAGATATAACTTACATACACGCTTACTTACATATATGCATACTGATGAAAAAAATAGAACAATAAATAAAATAAATATGTAAAATCAGATAAGGAACAAAAAAGTTGTATATGTATCTATTGCCCTTCAATCAAATATCAAATAAACATTAACATGAAATATTAATGTGATGTACAGAGCAAGGCAAGAAAATACAATAAAATACAAAATACAACAACAATTGCACGTGTCTCAAGACCTAGTTGAATGCCAAGGAGTATAAATTAGTTTTAAGTCGGGACTTAAATGTATCGATGGTGCTAGACAACCTAATAGCACGGGGAAGACTATTACACAGTCTAGGGGCAATAACCGAGAGGGCACGATCACCCTTTGTTATCAAACAAGACTGTTGAACTGCTAATAGGAGTTGACTCTCCTCTTGTAAGGAAAAGGTCTACACACCAAAAGGGACCACATAGTATGCTCATTTTCAGCGGCCCATGTTCTCATTGAAACATGTGAACACAATAAATACAAAGCATGAAAATACAAAATATTTCAATTTATTTAAATAAATATATGCAAATTCACAACATATACAGTACCACAGTTCCATGTTAAAAGGTATGCTGACTCAAATAGAAATACAAAGTGCAAGTGGATTTTTTTCTGGACCATGTAACAATGCATGAAAACGGACAACTCCCTGCTACAGTAGTTATTTGCAATGTATAGTCTATCAACTCTATACACACCAATGATAATCATTTTTATCCCACCACTCTGAATTATTCTTGAATGAACATGCTAATTTTCCAAACTTTTTAAATGATTTGGATACTCACCAATTTTCAGTTCCCTTCATCCTGATGCATTTCAATTGCAAAACAATTGTCTGCATTCAAAAACATTATAGCAGTCTATCACATTACATGGGACCTTTGTTGGCACTAGTGTTTTTGGGACTTTGAAAAATAACAAGCACAAAGGATTCTGTGCACATTTCTTTGTCATGAGGTTGCATACACCCGCAGTTAGTCCTATGTATCATGTCGATACAGGTTTCATATGGCAATATCACTATCAACCAGCCTAAAACACTCAAACACTGTAATCAGCAAAAAATTCAGTGTGGCCATAACTGGAATGCAAACATGGACATAACCAACATAGTGAATACAGTGAAAATAAAGTGTTTGTAACAACTCCTCTACTAGACTGGACAAAATCAGATTTACTATTATGGATCAGTGATAATTGTTCTACAAATTTGTTCTACAAATCCTCAGTTAAGTAGTAAACTTGGCCTACAAATACCTTCACCTATGTATAAAAATATTTATACATTGGTGAAGGTATTTGGCAGAAGGTATTTTTTGTAAAAAAGAAAATACACAAACGCCTCTATTTAGGAATTGTCAATAAATATGAATAAATGAATTGTCTTCCCAAACTCTCCATGGCAGATTTCTGCTCAGCATTAACATTTATGTGGCAGAAAGCAGTGAATATACTGAATAGTATAGGCTCCACTATTGCATAAGGAAATATTTGCATTTCTAGTTATAATGTACTCTAAAAATTATAGGGTTTTATGCTACAAACAACTTCAAACACTATCAAAAATCACATAACCTAATGTCAATAAGGTTATTGATTAATATTTTTTGTATTCCATCAACACACCATTATATAAACTGTAAGGCAGTTGTTTTCAGTGACGCTTCACAGAATTTCTGTTAACTGAATACTTTACCTGAGGAAGAGTTGGCATGATTCAAATGAGAGCACCCAAACCTTTTAGGAGACAGCTGGGACACCTTGTGTTGCTGTCCACAACAAGGCACACTGTGGCTATAATTGGGCACCCATGTAGACATCTGAAACCTTTCCAGAAGCCAGAATCCCGGTAATACCTTGTGCAATCTTCATGTTCACCTTGAATCAAACTATAAAAAGTACACAATACGAACATATCCTATATAGAAATGATGATCCCTACACGGAATACAGTAAATGTTTCTTTTTTCTTCCAGTGTTTCCTTTCCACTTTATGCCATGTCACAGTGTTATCAACCTGAGCAAATTAAACTTCTGTTCCGCAAACTGGTTGAGGCACATTTGAAGCCTTAATGTGAAGATCCATGACTCCATGAAAATAACTGAATAAACAATTGGCCATTATATAAAAGATTAAATCACTTCTGCATTAGCATGTTGTCTGAGTCAGGCGAGCTTAAACTGAAACATTTTCCTCCTTTTGAAAAGCTGTCAGAGGTAGACGGTCACATTGATACTGAAAGAGCCTAGAGTTAATACCTAGGCTGCTGGATGAATGTGCCCAGGGCAACGGTTACCCATGATGCAGTTGGAGCACCTTCATGTAGGCATCAGCCACACTTGCAGAACAAACAGAGATGACTGAGAAAATAATCCCAGACTTTAACAGTGCTAGGTAACTAGATTTGCCTCATGAGATGAATTTCAAATTAAAAAGCTACCCAGAAGAAAAATTCAATTTCAACAAAAGGCATTGGAGAAGGCGATTCAACAACTGACGCAAACATATGGAATCCCCTCGCTGTGTCTTCCCTTCAGAGAATTATTCCTCTGGTTGCTGTCAGAGCATGGTTCCACTTTCAAACTGAAAAGCCTCTGCATTTTAAGAGACAATTCCAAGTACACTCCCAAAGACAAATGGTCACAAAGATGTCTTCCAAGGCAGATACATTTGGGTTTCCCAGGAAAGAGGATATTTATTAGAACAGACAATCTATGAAGGGCAAGTTGCACTTTGAGTTTGCTGACAGGTAGCAATAATAGGCGAATGAGTAATGATGGCCCTCCATTTGCTTTCTTTAGATATCCTGAGTATAGAGCACAAAGATTGTTGTCCATTTAAAAGTTAAATCAAAAGCAGTAAAACAAATCAAGATGTGTCCTTCCAAAAGAATAAAGAGACTGGTTACTCCTCACATTCTGGTGATGTCCCATACAAGAGAGGTCCATGGCACATTACAGTTATTTTTGCAATACAGCACATGCAACGTTGGAGTAGCCTATTCTTTGGAGTACACATTAAGATTTGAAAAATAATGTTACAAACGAGTTTGTGTTGATGAATAAGATGATACTGGATACTGTATTTTGTTGGAAAACGTCGGCACCACATTACCCATCTTGCACTTCTGCACTCACCTCAATTTATATGCAATAGCACATTTTTCTTATACTCTACCATAAGGATGGCATGCAGAAATGATGTTTAACAGATTGTAGCAATGTCTTAAATACTTAACAAAAACAATTTAGGCCACCTTAAGAATATGGCAATTCTATAGCGAGTTATTATAAATGCAAGTATTCCATAATTGAGTACAGTTAATTAAACATTTTTAGATGTAAAACCACAAATAAATAATGGCTCAAACAACAGTCTGGTTTAAGTATGTAGCTGAATCAAATACTCCACTTAATGTTACATTTAGCACTTGACTTTCACTGTCATGTTTGAAGACTCACTGGCCACTACACATTACCATTGAGGGAAAACATTTTAAATTGCGGCCTTGTTCTTGGACAAAAACAAATGACAGATTGTCCTTACTCTTAGACAAGGGATGAGCAGATGAAACTAGGCCTGTAAAGACATGCTTTAAGCTTGAATCAAGCTGTATGACAAAAATAATTCAATAGATTCAATAGCTTTTCAATAAACAAATTACCTCTGTTTTCCTGTCATGACTTTAGGGTGCAAATAACATTGTTAAAAAAACAACAATAATCCAGTATCTTCCACGTAAATTAAACTGATTTTGTATTAAACCCAAAGTAGTCATTTTGAAAGTGTTAGGTCTAAAAGTTTAAAAATAATATTGAGATTAAATCTGAAATATTACTGATGAAATGCAAAACTGTTTAGTGCTAACATAATTAAAGATAAGATTTCATTTCTTCCTAAGGCATGGTGCAGAAAAATATTGAACTTAAGAATACTGTGACCATGTTTACATTCAAGTAATATTCCAGTGACTGTCCATCCAATAAGACTAAAGTCTAAATACTTACATACAGCCTTACTCAAAATATAGCAGGATATCCTGTTACAAGAGCTGTAACAAAAACTGAATGATAATGGAATACCTATGTGCATGTAAACATAGTCACTGTTACTTTATAAAACCCATTTATATTCCTTAAACATCAATGTCAACATAACGTTAAAAATAGAGTGGGGCACATATTGCCAACAATACCTTGATTTCTTTTCTGTAGTATCACATAGTGTGGCCATAACTGAAAACATAAGTCATGTTGATTATGTGAATTAACTGGTAAATTTAGTACCTCTCCTTTGCCAACAACACAATAGTAAAAAGGTGACATTTTATAAAAAATGCCTTTCAAGTAAAGGGCTAAAGCTTTAGGACAAAACAGATCTCTCTTTAATTGGGGGAAATCAATTGTACATATGGTGGGTTAAATCTTCTAGAATCTCTAATCTTTCAAGTTTTCTTTCACATAGGACATAATGGAATGGTCTTGTGAATGGCAATAGAGCCGCCAATGTTATTGTGATTTAGAAATCTTTGTCTTCATTTCTTAAAGCAATTTACATTTATTTGATAACCAAATAGAGGGGAGACGGTAGCAGTCTGCATTCATTCATCAAATTCACCAACTCAATAGGAAGGTTTGGGGCATCGTGTTCATTACCATTACAAATGCACCATTAAACAGTGAGCTGCAGAATACCATGCAGATCAATTAACTTAAAATAAAACTTTGGTATTTCCCCCCAAATTACGCATCCACACCTGTTCACCCCTCCTATATCTATCCCTACAACACGTGGTGGAACACAGTGTAAATACAGCCATTTGTATAACGTGCACTCAGGACGCTCCTCTGATAATGACCATCACTAGATAGTCCTCCTCTGACTTGGCGAAGGCTTTAGAGGAGGCATCCAGGAACCTCTGGGAGAACCCACATGGGGGGAAGGCGTGAAGCACCCCGGCATGCACTTTGTCTCGGCCCCCCACCGGGAGGCTGATGACGCCGGCGGCCTCCTTCTGCTTCAGGTAGGACACCAGGTTCTTCAGTGGCCTCTCGGTGGATGAGCTGGCATCCTCGGTCGCCGCGGGGACGGCGAGCAGAGCGGCATAGCCTCCGGGACCGGCGGCCTTGAGGCGACGGGACACCTCGTCCAGCTTGGGCTGATCCAGGCGCAGCCGCTGACTGATCTTCAGCTGGGACGCAGGCTCCGCCCCCCTGGGGCCCCGCGACAGCAGGCTGGAGGCCAGGCTCGGGTCTCCCTCCAGCAGGTGCATGGCCGTGGGGAAGCTGCTGTTCTTCAGCAGCAGAGCACCCTGCCACACCCGGGAGAGCCTCTCGGCCCCGGTCCCCTGCTTGGTCTGGGGGGGCGGAGGGGAGGCAGCCAGGTCCTTCTTGGAGGGGCTCCTGCTGGGTCCGCTGGCCTTGCGCCTGCGGGCCCTATCGGGCTCGGCGGGGCTGGGCGTCGACCGGCGCCGCTTGCTGCTGTTGTTGTTGCCGCCGGGCCCCCGGTCCAGGCTGCCCTGCCGCTCACAGATGGGGGAAGGTCCTCCGCCTGAACGAGGGTGGCGCTCGGGGTCGCTGTGGCGACCGGGGCTGCGGTCCGGTGAGTTGCCGCGGCGACGGCGGAGGTAGTCAGCGGTGGTGTCGGGTGAGCGGTCCGGGCGCCTGCCGTCCTCCACTGGCCTTCGTTTACGCCCCAGCTCGCGCTCCTCGGACCAGGCGTCGCGCGAACGCCGGTCCACGTGGTCCAGGGGGTCAAACCCGGGCCCTCGGACCCCCAGGTCCGGCCACTCAGCTCCTGAATAGAAGTCCCTGTCCCTGAAGTGAAGAGGGCCGGGGGGAGACCTCTCCCGGCCCCTCATGGGGTCTGGTGCGGCACGATGGGCAAAGGGCTCCGGGGGGAAGTCGTAAGGCGGCAGAGGGAGGCCATGCATGTATTGCTGCTGGTAGTGGTGCTCTGCCTCCGCAAAGTCAACCCTGAGCCTCCTGTCAGGTCCGCCCAGAGGAAAGCCCCGCATGTGAGTGCATGCTGCCTGCGCAGCATCCAGGCTCTCGTACTGGATGTATGCCCAGCTATCTCCCTTCCTGTAGTCTATAGTCCTGATGGTACCGAAGCGGTCAAACTCCCTAGCCAGGGCAGCGACAGGTACCCAGTGTCCAAGGCCCCCAACCCACAGCCTGGTTGTGGGAGTAGGTTTGCCGTAGCCAATTTTAATTGGGTTGTGGCCCACCACTTTCCCAGACATGGCTAATTTGGCACGGTGAGCCATGTCAAGATTCTCAAACTTCAGAAAGCCATAGGTGCTGTTCTGACCACGCACTGTACGTTTAATATCCACCTCTGTGATCACCCCAAACCTGTCAAACGCCCTCCTGAGATCACTCTCTGTTACTGTGATGTCAAGGTTGCCAAGGAAAAGTGTCCTGTTTGCCCTCTGGTCATCTTCCGGCAGAAGGAGGTCGTCCTCACGGAAAACAGCACATTCCGGGACGAACGAGGGGCGATTCCTCGCATCATATATAGCAAATTCTCTGTCTCGTTCCAGGTCTCTCAAATGCGGTGGCGGAGGAGGCGGGGGAAGGCGACCGAGGGCCAACTGCTGCAATCGGTAATCTCTGTAACCTAAACCAGTAGGTGATAATGGTCTCTGAGGGGGCAAATTCCTGTGTCCCGAATAGAAATTGTCTTTAGACACAGGAGAGCGGCTCCGCCGTCGATTCATGTAGACAGGTTCAACCCTGAGAATGCGGTCGTACAGCGACAACTTGCCGCGTGCATGGCGGGCCGACTTTGCATCGTCAGGCCTCCGAAAGTTCACGAACGCCACTCTTTCGTTGTTAGCTCTACTTATTTTGACACTGACGTCACCAAATTTCTTGAATTCGTGAAAAAGTCCGTCCTCGATTTCTTCGTCGTTCAACTGGGAGCCCAGCTCGCTAATTTTAAGAGTCTTGTACTCACTCTCCGTGCTTGACGGCTGTCGCGAATCACCGCGAGAGTTCACCCTAGCCGAATCCGCGCCGATGTCAGGGCTGCTGTGCTGTTTGTTACTATTGTTTCCACATGAGTTGCTTCCGTAGTCGTAACTACTTCCAGTCCGACTGGATGCGTTATGTCCTTCTAAATCTCGCACATCCCTTTTGTCACCAGGCAAACTTCGTCTTGATGAAGCGTTGTTAATTGCGGAACTATTCCCGTTGCTGCTGCTTGTCGCCGACAATGCTACTACCTTCTTACTTGTTGGGTGGCCTCCTCGTTCTCTGATTTCATCCAGTATACGTGAGCGTTTTTTGACCGGCGATCGCTCTTTTCCCTTCATTCTTAAGGATATACGTTGCCGTGTAATTGCTCGAATCTAAATATACTGCTGGTTTCAAATAAATACTTTTTGAAACAATCTAAGCTAGTTTGTGCGGTTTCAGGGAAGCGACACCTCCGCCATGTTGGATTAGTCAGTAGGCTACTGTAACGAAAACTCCACCCACGCGTCAGTGGAAGAATCTGATTGGCTTGACAGCTTTCCACTTCTGCAACTTTGAACGACTCGATAGTGGACGACACGGATATCTCACGGCAAAAATAGTACAATATGTGCTTAAAGTAAAGGTTTTAATTAATTGTACTGGATTATATGTTGCTTTGTCTTTTGTAAAACATTATTAATGGAGTCTCGTGTGAACTTGTAGATCATAGTGTAGTCTAGCGCCACATAACATGCCATGCATTTGAAATTAGCGGTTGCTATAACCTCTGTACGTTAGGAGAATCAAAGAGAGGCTAAAATATCAATTACAACATTTCTGTGAGACAAATGATGTGTGATTTACTGGAGAATTTGGTTGAAATAATAAATGTTGTATTTTGTAGCGCCAAAGGAGATACTTTAAAATATTATATGTGATCTCATCTCACCATATTCCTCACATAACTGTCAGATGCTAGTATCCATCAATAAATATTTGTCTTACAGACGCATAAATTGTTCTCATTAGACAATGCCAACATTAACAGTATACTCTCACAAGATGAACAAGATGTTAGAGGTGCTCCAAGTTCTCTAATTTTGTCACTAGATGGCAGTGTGACTCATGACATTCAACTTGCCTTTTGTTCAGTGACTTTGATTATTTTCTATGACTGTATTCATGTACATTTTGAAGCATCTTCTTTATGTAGGGAACCCCCGTGTATAGGGTGTTTATGTGAAACAGCCGGATAGAAACATATTTTATTTAATAACAAATAATTGTTAGAAATGTTTCTCCACAGCTTTTTTGTTTAGTATTTTATATCGGGCTTCACGCACACTACAATATTATAAGATATATAGGTTGGATTTTCCTGCACAGACAGTAACACCTCCAACCAAAACCATGTATCTACTGAACTGGTATGCCTGCTTGTCCATTGCATCCGAAAGTAAGTCTGGCCCTATGCATTCATATATTTTTTAAATAGTATTTATTAAATATTTAATATATGTCATTATAAAGGGAACTGAAGTGTTATCCTACACCCTGCAATCTGAACTGGCAGCACTTTGTGAGACCATCTGGTGCTTCCTTCTATAGGCCATGTTGTCCCAACACTAGACCCACAAGGCAATTTGCCTTTGAGCATGCAGTAATATACAAAAGGGGGGAAATGGAAAGAAGAAATGTGCCTGTTTTGAATTATGACAAATAATGCTGACAGATATAACTACCCAGCCTAATGATTACCAAAGTTAATAAGATAATCAATACATGAGATGGTTTGAGTTAAATTATTTGATGATAAATGTTTGGGTAAATTTGCAATAGCCCAACTTTTGCCAATGTGTTAATTATGCTGTTTCTATGGCCTTGCTTATAATTTCAGGGCACCAGACCACCTTCATTATATAGGCCTAGCACCTAAAATGTTCCTGTTGATGAGCTGTCAATGTATTAATAAGGAAAATTGATTTTAATTTGTTTTTATTTCTGCCTTTGGCAACAAGGTAAATAGCCTGACCTTTTGCACAATTTTTAATAAGAGACATGCTACCTTTTCCTTTGTAACTGGGTAATTGACTAAACTCTATTGGGGCATGTCATTGGGTTATTTAAATATTCCACTCCCAATGTATCAATTGATAAGAAAACACCTTGGCACATAATCCAAAATGTCATGTATATTAGAGTGACATTTTAAAAATTATGTCTTGTTTGTGGCAATAGTATTCATGGATACTGTACTCTATACAGTACGAGAGTGTACTATTATAGTATTCTCTAATACCCTCTGGTATAATACTAGAGGGTTGCTTTATGGTGCAGCACTGCAGTGGATCTATAAGTCCGGCATGACCCACTTGCACCTAACACGTGTGCAATCCTGTTCATCAAGGTACTGTGAGACCATAGATGCAATTCTTTAGCAATTTTGCTGATTCACCAATGAATGTCGATAATACAGTTGTTATCTGTTACTGAAAACTGAACAGGAATAAAAACATATCACCTTTTTTACATTAAAATACTTAATATTTCTTCTCGCCATAAAAAGATTTATTTCTCTCACATTTTATAAACAAATGTGTTTAAATCTGTGTTAATGAGCACTGTACCTTTGCCAAGCTAATCAATCCACTTGACTTGATCAATATGCTGAGTAAACAGCATGATTATTGCACATGTGCCGTGGCCTGGTGAAATGGGCCACTCAAAAATGTTCAGTTTTATCATACAACACACTACCACAGATCACCAGTTTTGAGGGAGTTGATAATTGTCATGCTGACTAGAGGAATGTTTCATTTTAAAACGTAAAACTGCATGTTAAAGTGGCTTTACCAGTCCAAGGCACACCTGTGCAAAAATAATTGTGTTAAATCTCTTTAACAGGTTAATACTTTTAGGGGCCAATAGGTCAGAAAAGGCTGATGGGCTAATCCAGTCTGTCTTTAATGCATTGTCATATAGTATATTGTACATGCATGTGATTATACAGTACATAACACAATGAAAGGCTGATAGGCTGATAGGCTGCAAGGGCTTGTGTACGCAGGCCCAATGCAAGCTGGTTGCTTTTTTTAGGAGCAGAGAATGACCCAGACACGGTAACACAGGAGGGAGGAATATAAATGAGACTGGAGTAAAGGAAAAGTACTGGGCAGATGCGACGGTACAGACGCAGAATGTGCGAGCGTGCGCCGGTGGAAGTGGGGAGGAATACAAAAGGAGAAGAAGCTACCGGCGAAAGGAGGGGTGTGCGGGGGAAGGAGGAGGTGTGTGTGGGGGAAGGAGGAGGTGTGTGTGATACACATTTGAAGGTGAACAGCAGAGGAAGGAGAGCTTGCCGTCACGAGGAAGGGTTCTGACGTCAGTAACAACGGCATGTCGATAAAGCATGTAGAAGTAAGAGACCGGAGAGGAAATCTTTTTTTCCGCAGACCAACATCTAATGCAAACCACAAAATGCACACAAATAATACATCTGGAAATATATGTGCCACAACAGTGTCAATATTTGTCGAATCGTTTAAAATGAAATATATGGGGTGCGGTGAGACAGGCCCCCTTAAAGCCAAATGGGACTGGGTGGGTCAACTGCTAACAAGGGCAGCAGCACAGCTGTGCTCCTGTCCCATAGGCCTGTACAACAGCGAAGACAAGGTTAATAAAATGTAAAATGTTAAGTGGTTCACTGAAAGGTACAGACATACACACACACACGTGCACTTTAAAGGTACACTCGATGGACCCCAAATTCCTTCCCCATCTCCGTGTTTATCTTTGAAACATGTAGACCTACGCATTTTAGCAACAAGGCAAAGGTTCACACACAATCATGGGACACAAACCTAGGTTGTCTTATTTTTGGAACTAGGATAAGGTATCATCAACAAAGCAATGCATAAAGAAACTGCAGGGATGAGACTATATCTGCCATATGTTCAGTGGGGTTGCTGTGGCAACTGAACCCCATAGTCAGCTCTAAAAGGAGGAGTGTCAAAAGCATCGTTGAAGAAACAGCCAATAGAAACACATTAGTGTTAATGACCAACAACATTAGATCTAAACATCTGGCTGATATACAGTACTATGTACAGTATACCCTATGATTCAATACATATTTATTGTCTTGGAGTATGTTTATATTAAATAACATCATTTAGATTTTAAGTCTTTGGTGTATTAGATCTTAAGAGTATTTTATTCACTCCACATTTATCAATGTGTGATCATTAGTTTGACTTTGATTGTGCCAGGAAAAATAAACTAGCAAATGTGTATGGCTAACATGAAGTAGTCAGGTTGGCATGGAGAGGAAAACAAATCCATAATCTTACAATGAAAAATGGCCTTGAGATAACAACTATCTCTCCCACCTCTGTGGTATTAGAGGATAGTCTGCTGGATGGGGTGTGATTTATGAATCTCTGTCAGACTGTCTGCTGGAGTCTTGTGGCATGTACTTCAATGTCTCAATAGAAAGTAACCACCCATTGGGAAGGGAGCAGTTATCACTAATATAAAAGGCATTAAAGCACTTCTCCAAAACTACACATATCTTCCCCCATCATTGTTTATGTATGAAGCTATGTTGGGGGAGGAGTAGATACATTGTAGTGTAGTGTCAAAGTGTACAGCATTTGGCAGACACTTTTATCCAAAGAGACTTACATGTAGTACATTTGGACATTCACAAACTGATGGCAGTGCAAGCCATGCAAGGAGCACCTAACCAGTGTAAGCAATTGGGGTTAGACATCTTGCCCAGGTAGTCCAGCAACTCCAGGGCTTGAACCCACAACCTTCCAGCTGGGAGTCAAACACCCAGAGCACTAGACCACACTACACCCTACACCTGAGATAGTAGTGTGGGTGTAGTTTCAAAAGACACAAACTGCTACCTTATGGGTATAGGCATACTGTATGCATGTATCCTAAAATGTCATTAATGTATTATGAAAACAGTAGTCTGCAGATTAATATCAAAATATTTGCATTGTAGGCTATAGGCTCTTTGTCGAAATTAATGTAGATCTGTGTGTTGTGTGTGTTCAATCAAATTGTTTTATATTATTAAGGCTATTATTGGGCTATTGTTAGGCTATTATTGTGTAATTTTATATTTAATGTTAGTTTTGCATGATCTTTTAAATTAAGGGGTGGCCTAGTTCTCTTGCTTGTTTTGTAAAAGCAATATATCAATTAAAAGCTAGATAGAAGACAAAAAAGTTTGAGAATCACTAGTTACAGTTAGCTACAGGTAGGCCTATACCTATATGCTACTGTAAGCGTTGCGCCATTCTATAGTGTAGGATATATGCAATTGCAGAAACGTTTTAATCGACGTTTGCAGAGGGTTGCAGTTAGAAGAATGGAGTCATATAACAAATGGTCGGCAGGTTCTCAGCATGACAATGAATAGCCTACTTTTACGTCATCGTCGCTGTCACTAGTCAATAGTCAGCACAAGCAGCATGTGACCCATCGTCTGTCCTCCGTGCGCTCAGATGCTGCTGGGTACCACACTAAAACAAGAAGTGATGCTACGCAGATGTTAATGTTTCGTTCAGATTTTCTACTTCTGGTTTCTGAATTATTTGGATATTTTCATCGCTCCATTGGATTTACGGTGAGATTTTGTTTACTTCCAGTAGCCTAATACATATTCTCATCGTCTGAGCATTTCAAAGGTAAAATCCGGAATAGTCTTTTGTCCATAAAACTGTTCTCTGTTATATTGTCTTTGCTTGTTTTAAGAGGTCTCTAGAAAAGTTAATTTATAAAAATACACATATTCTAATCAAATCGGAAGTATGTGTATAGGCTAGCCGAATAAGTTTACAAATTTACAAACATCCAAAATCCATGTAGTAAGCATATTTGCAGACTAAATATAAATATAGGCTGTAAAATAATATGTGAATCAGTCACGTTGTTACTTGACCTTGGGTGTAGCCTATAGGCTACTAGAAGTCGCCATTCATAAAAATGGAACAAAAAGAGTTTACACATGCTATTGCCTATGTTATATACTTGTAAAAAGACATCACCACAAGACACTTTTGATATCATGATATGAAAGAAAAGGATGGTGTGTTGCTTTTTAGTAAATTCCATGTTGTATGTATGCATGTGTGTTTGTGTTCGTGCGTGCTTGCATGTGTGGATGGGGGGATGGATGTGTGTGTGTGTGTGTGTGTGTATGATGCCAATAGTTATTGGCTATGTTTGATGCTTATTGTGCTCCACTTACACTTGTTAATTTGGGGAAGCTTCTGATATCCATTATATTAAATTGTAGTGTTAATTGCATTTCTACTGTATTTCATTAATGCTGAAATATGTCATAAATAGCCTTTAAGAGCTTCTTATTTGCTCTTATTTGCAATCTATACATGACTATAGGCTAACGATGTATCAATAGTTAAACAGTGTTTTGTTTGTTTCCTGTATCTAAATGTTGTAATTTTTAGATACAGGTTGTTAGCTGGTTATTTAGATGATGGTGTTTCATACTGGTGGAGTCAGATTAATGTGGAGATTAAAGGGCAGGTGTAGACATGAGTAAATATGATATCACAGGTCTAGATTGATGATTTTAAGATGATTATAAAATGATTAATTATCACTGTTTATTTATTTGTTTATTTATTAGACACATTTCTTTACTACAGTGCAGTGTATTTGAACTCATAATAGCATACAGTATACACATTTTATTATACTCATCAATGCAACATGTTTACTTAAAACTTTGCCAGGGAAATGAGCAGACATGGTATTTCATTTAATCAATGTGAGTGTTCTTTTTCTGTTGTAAAGTAATCTGGGCATAGCTCATGTGAAACACGTAACCTGTATACACATGTATATTAATGGATTGGTTAATGCAAAGTAAAAGAGATCATCAGCATAAACCCCTTACATTTTGATAGAACCTTTAGAACTGTTTATTGAACACATTTACACATTTATATCAAATCATAAATTACATGTAGTATTTAATTGAACAGATTAGATGCTTTTATCAAAGTGATTTAAAGTGAGTATATCTTTAGGCATCTTGCTCAAGGATGCATGGGCCAGGCATGTTTTCACATAGATGCTTATACAGTAATGCTATACTCTCCAATCTCTTGAAGTCTATTGTATTGTAGGTGTGAAGCTGACAAAGTTTATGTTATTACTAGAGCTGGTGGTCTATATAAAGGTGTAATCCCATGGTGTATGTAATGGAGAATCTCTCATAGATTCGAAAGATAATACCATTTATACATGAACTCTACAAAATCCCAGCGAGATCAAGCATAATATGATTGTGAAAACTCCTGACTCTCTAATACAGTATAATTTTCATTTTCTTATAAACAGAAACAGTCAAGGTCTTCTAGGACACAGCCATAGTCTAATATAAGGTGCACTCATAGGTGATTGTATGACATACAGAAAGTGGTGTAAAATTACAACCAATAATAGTCTGAATGTTTTGGTGGACGATGCATATGCTAAAGGATATTACATGCATTGTATGGGATTGAATAAAACTAAAAAGCAGTGCTGGAGGTTTGGGGTTAATGCACGCAGGCGATTAATGCCATGAATGAGTGTGGATTATTACATCCTGCATGTTTTTGATATTACATCATTCACATGAAGGAAATCCGTTGAGATAAACAAACAAGGCAAAATGTGTAGGCTATAGAACGTTTTTGCCTCACAATTTTGGTGTAATTTAGCCTCTTTGGTAAATTATGCCAAATTTGATTTCAATGAAAGAATGTGAAATCAAGTACTTTTGACTATTAAGAGAAGATTTGCAGCAACCATGGATGCTGTATTGGGGTTAATAGTTATAATTGACAAATTACTAGTGAAACCGAATTTATTTTTGATTTAGTGTCACCATTTGGAAAGGAAGTGCTTGCACTGTCCCACTATAGCACAGAACAATCCCATTCTATGTCCTCTGAGTGACCTTTTTAAAAAGCATAGCAAAAATTGTTTGAAAAACTTAATATTTTAGGAATTATCATCTATACCCAAAATAAATCTAAAAACATTCCTCTGCTATTTGTGTTTATATTTACAGGCCATTTACAGACCTCACAATTCCCAAATGGGACGGTATGGTTCTGTATTTCCTGGCTGGTAGAGTTTATACTGGAGAAACAATTTACTAAATAAGTAATGTTTATAGAAAACTACTGGTGATCAGAAAACCAGAGCTTCAGTACTTCCTCCATCACATTTGGATGAAACCAACTGCTCACTGAAGAGGGGTGAACATGTTTTTGCAAGGCATCTGAGGATTAGAGGATTTGCAGAAAAAAGATTCCCTATAAAGTTAAGCTTCTGAACAGGGAATAGCAGGATATTATAAGGATTGAGAATATTTTGAGCCAAAAACTATCTTTGGAGCCCATGAACAGTGCTGTCCTGACTTGTTTTCTGCTTGGTTTTGGGGAAATTAAATCCCAGTACTGGTAAAAATCTGTTAGGCAGGATGTTCATTAACACATGGACATGACATTTTTCCTGTTCTGATAACCTAGTGGGGAATATCAGATCAAGACAGCAGTTTTTACATAAACGACCAGCAAAACACTAAATAGGAGAATAAAAATGTCAGTAATCTTTGTCTGTAATATTATTTAAAGACCACAGTAACACAAAGCAATTAAAAAAACACCTTAAGCTCATTAAGTCTATAATGTTAAAGGTATTGTCGGTCATTCAAGGCTATAGGGTGCTCCCTCAGAAACTCCACTTGACACACAGGAAACACGTTGCCAAGGCTAGGATAGTGTTGTGTGGTGTGGTCTGCACTACTTTGTTTGTCTTCCCATTTACAGTGCCAGGGTTGTGTAGATAATTTGTTTCAGTGCGCACACAGAATGGGCCAACACCTCAATTGTGTGATGGTGCCCCAAGATCCTTACTGTACATTTTCTGACTGCTAATGTTTGAAACAAAACTGTCATGAAAGGGCTTGCAAACATACGGGAGGAAAAAGATGTGAGCCTATGAGTTCAAGATGAGCAGAGAGGAGTGCCAGCTATATTCAAATGTGGGAGGAGCATAAGTTTCAACCCAAAACACATTGTTTATAATGGTATGTTTCCATCACAAGGACAATTAGAGATACAAACCAAGGAGTGTCCAGTACATAAGTAAGCTAGAAAACTCATATAGTGCATATTCCTTGATTTTTCTTTTAAAGCATGACAACTGATTCAACATCTCCCATATAACATCCAACCAGCAGCTCTTTTCTTTAAACCCATCTTGCTTGCATTCTCTCACTCTCTCTTACCATCCCCTCCCACTCCCCAGCCCCCAGCGCCCCAGGATCCCTGATGCCTAAGACCAGCAAGGTGACACAGCATGAGCCAACCAATGAGCATGTCACAGAGTCGGTGGCAGACCTGCTGGCCAATGAGGAGTTGCTGGACTACAAAAACAGCTCCCTGAATGTTGGGGCGGCGGCAGGGAAGAAGGTTCCACAGATAGAGGTCCCTGAAAACGATGGCCGTCCAGCCTGGAACAGCAAGCTGCAGTATATCTTGGCCCAGGTGGGCTTCTCTGTCGGCCTGGGAAATGTGTGGCGCTTCCCCTACTTGTGCCAAAAGAACGGAGGAGGTGAGTTGTGCACATTAAAGGTGGAGTCAGCGATAGTAAGCTAATACCGTTTTTGTCAAATTCAGCGAATATCTCCTTAGGGTCCAATAGCTGCCCATTCTGTGTGCAGTGAAAAATAATAATCCGGTGTTTCTACACAGCCCTGGCTCTGTAAATGGGAACAAAGACCACACAATACTGCCATGGCAATGCATGTCCATGTGGGGGGCAGAGCTTCTGAGGGAGCACCCTATGGCAGGGAGAGGTGTTCTTGTTTGATCAAGTTCAGATATATACCATTTGTCTCCAGCATCACTAACTCCACCTTAAATGGTAGACTTTTTAGTACAGCACCCCCTCTCCTAAAGAGCACCAAATAGCCACCTGAATGTTTCACGAACCCAATGATGAAAGTACTTGTGGCAGTTTGTGACTTTAAGCACTGTCTGTATAGGGGGACTTTCAAACACAAGAATAATTCTGCACACAAATTGAGGATTCAACCATTAAACTGTACCACTAGGCTGTGAGATGATTTAGTAATGAACAAAAATACATTTATTTTGAAGATTTGTATAGTAATAATATAATTAATAATAATAATAAAAGTATTATTATTATTATTATTATTATTATTACAGATGTAGTATTAACATTGTTAACTTATGATTTTGTGTTATCTTTATGTATTGATTTTTGAAAGGTTACATTTGGACAGCATTGAGTGAGGTCAAGATCAAGATTATATCACAGATCTGTCGTGTTAGCATAACTCTTTATATGTCTATATTAGGGGGTTAAGTATTCAGACAGGCGGTAGGATGTTTCAGCTGATGATAACAGTATGAGGTTATTCTGCTGTTTGTTTGAGTCCACACCTTAGCCCTTAGCCACTCATCTGTAGCGGCTCAGGACCCCAGTCATGGAGTATTGCTTTACAGTTGCAATGGGCTGCCATAGAAAAGAGCTGAGCGGCAACCCTAAATATAGCTCCACTATTGATTACTATTGCCAGTAGAGCAGGGCACAGCTCAACTGATTCATTGCTAGCAAGAGAGCTTAAAATGAATCATTTAGTACATTGGCATGCAGACTTGTGTAAATCATGTTTGTAGATACAGTAAGAATCACTTCTCTACATTAGGTTATATTCTGCTATCTATTTTTATGCTTCTGTTTATTTTCTTGTTTGTTGCACGTGCTATGTTCCCCTGCTTATCTTCCCTGCCGTAACTCAGATTTACTGTGTAAAGACAAGATTTACTGACAGCACACTGAATATAATCGGTAAGGGTGTTAGACATCATCTTTTATTCTCTAACCTGCCTCCTGACAGTCAATTACAGACCCATTAAAGGCACTGTGGTGTTGAATAGTTATTGCTTTGGGGCAGCCCCGTCTTTAACTCTATTACCGCCCCACCTCAAGCGTGTCCCTTCTTCCCTTTTTTCTCTTCAATACACTCCATCTCTCTTTCTCCCCATTGTCACGTCTTTATGCTATAGTGAGTATGCTGTCGTTGGCACAGTATTTGGCTAAATGGTCCATTGACACTGAAATTGGTCATAAACACCCCACTATAAACTATGACAGCCTTAACCCTGCTTCCTACCGTAAACCCACAATAACAATCAATGATTGGTATATATAAATACAACTCTGCTATGTACCTTAACTTTTCTTTTCTCTAATTCATGCACAATGAAATATATAATACACTATAGATCTATAATAATAATGATTTGTAGCGCATCTTCACAAGAGTTGCAGCTCTAAGTACTTTCGATATATTTATATATATATTAACTATATTATACTCCTACTTTTATTATGGGTAGAAAAGTAAAAGTGCATCGATCAGTAAATACTCATTTTCCAGATGATTTATCTTATGCAAACACAGTTGCATCCTGATTAAACTCTTGGATTATGCAAGAGAGCAAAAATAGAATTCCTCCATAACCCAAATAAAAAAAATAAATAAAAGATAATGGGATTGAATGGGTTTCATCTTGCAAGAGTGGTAATACTATTTTTAACAGTACTATAAATCAGTTTGTAGTGGGCTAAAATGCAAATCTGTAGTATCCCTACTACACTAAACATTACATTTAAATGGCTGCTATAAACTCTAAAAACCAAATCTATTTATTAAATGATATGCTCAGTTGAATTTAAAATGTTTAACAATTTGCAACATATGCATGTTTATAAATGCTTGTAAATAGTGAGCACTAAATGTGTGTTAAAATAGTACAGAAAAGAAAAGCTGCAATATATTTAAAATATTATGAAAATATTAAATGTTACACATTATACACATGTTGATTGATTTTTAAGTTATATACAAATCACTGAACACAGTATTATAATGCTTAGAGAGGTAGGACCCAAGTGCATGACACTAACGCAGAAATAAAAAGGCTTTATTGTAACACACTTACAGCAAACAGCATCTACAACAATCATCAACAAGGGACAGTAGAAACACAAGAGCTTACATATACAGGGGCCCGTTTCAATAAGGAGCTTCAACCAACTCTGAGTTAAAACTTGAACTCTGAGTTGACTTACCCTGAGATAGTAAACTTTGAGTTTTCAGTTACAGAACAGCTGAAATGAGTGAGTTCAATCACCTTTGAGTTGATTGACTCTGGGTTAAGCGCGTGCCCCACAACTATAAAAAGCCATTATCAATGGAGCGCAGATATTATGAGTCACCATGGCAACAGCGTCAAACAAAAAGAG
>JAODUG010025299.1:0-20293 GCA_027564795.1 Aphredoderus sayanus
AGTCTGTCTCTCTGTCTGTCTCTGTCTGCCTGCCCAGCAGTCTGTCTCTCTGTCTGTCTCTGTCTGCCTGCCCACCAGTCTGTCTGTCTCTGTCTGTCCACCAGTCTGTCTGTCTACCTGTCTGCCTGCCCACCAGTATGTCTCTCTGTCCTCTTCCTCTCTGTCTGTCCAGCCATCTTCTTACCTCTTCTCCATGCCGCTCTCCTCCCTTGCCCTGCTCTCCCTTCACGCCTCCCCCTCCTTGAGGGCTATAATGTGCTCCTGACCTGGATTCTCTGCCTAGTTGGATTAGATGTTGTGGAGGCAAGAACCTGTGCTCCGCTTGCCCACCTTCAAAGCTGCTGGAACCGCAGCTAACACTGAGACACAAGCACCGAGGGCTGTGTGTGTGTGTGTGCACACGCTCGAGACCATGCCTGTGCATGTGCTGTGTTGTGCTGCCCAGTGTGGTGTGTGCAGCCCAGGCCAGGCCAGGGGAAGCTCAGTCAGCATGCACACTTAGCCTCTTGGCACGGTGTTATCTACATGCTGTGCACCTGGGTGGTGGTAGAGCGCGGACTGTAGCTACTCAGCCCCACCAGCAGGGGGCCTTCACTGTGTGCTGGGACACATGCCTCCTGTAACCTTCATTAAAGTGTTCTGCTCTTCTGTCGGTGCACTGCCTCACACATCCATGAGCCGTGGGCACCCTGCAGCCTCCCCTGTGCCCCCCCCCCTGCGACCCGGGTCTTGGCTCGCCCCTCCTGGACCACTATGGTACTCTCCACCGCTGACTGGGACCAGCACACAAGCCTTGGTGTGTGGGAGATGCTCCCACCCAGGCAGGTGGCTCAGGTCCCTACAACACTAGCAGAGCTGATTGCAAATATAATCTATACAGCCTGGCTTAGACCTGGTGAAGCATTATGCACTTCATCGGTCAGTGTACATACAGCATACCTTGAATTAAAGTTACATTTGCTTTATATTTGCTTTATATTTCATATAAAATGTAACATTTGTCATAGACCAATATCACTGTGTCTGTTGTGCAGTCTATAACTCAGTCTTGAGTTATAGACAACAAACAACACCCCCTGAACCTTCTCCTCTCCCCGGACATGGAAAAACTACCATTAAAAACCCCATAGGTAAAAAAGGGAAGAAACCTTGGGAAGGGACCACAGAGAGAGGAATCCACCCTTCCATGGTGGTTAAGATGTAATAGGTGTCGATAGGCAACATGAATGAGCAATTATACATTTAACTAAGGTATCACACTGCAGAAAATAAGTGTATAAAGTAAATACAGTTTGAAAGTTATATCCAGGTTATTACAGCATATCCAATCCATGGATTGTGTCAAGTAATTCATAGTGACTGACTCCACTTATGGTTTGTTAATCCTGTCATTGTCCACTCTATCATTTACTCTCAGGGTTTGTGTGTGTGTGTGTGTGTGTGTGTGTGTGTGTGTGTGTGTGTGTGTGTGTGTGTGTTTACGTGATTTGTGTGTGTTGTGTAAGGGCGTGTAGTGTTGGTGTCATCGACCTGTTTCACACACAGTGGTTCACTAAACCCCCTCCTCTGAGCCCCAAAGCACTGTGGTCCTCTCACAGAAAGGTATTATAAGTGGACTGATATCTCCTCTCTCTCTCTCTCTCTTTATGCTTTGGTTTATTTGTCTTTTCTAGGTCCTCTTATGTCGCTCCTTCTTTCTCTCTGCATTTCTGTGCTTTCATCCATTACAAAGTGTCACTTTACAGACAGAGCATTTTGCTATCTAACAGTCTTTAATGCGAGCACACACACACATAAATACAGTCTTTCTTTATGTCGGGCTAATGAGTGAATTATTTGTATTCACGATGTGTTTGTGTGAGAGGGATGCCTTCTGAGTCCTTTGAACTGCACAGTCTCTGGGGAGGTGTACAACATAAGGCACACACACACACATACAAACGTCCTCAGCTGTGTGTTACAGCTAATTCTGTTTCACAGCAGGGACCTCTTTCATCACTCATTATGCTGTTTAACATGCATACACACACACACATTCACACCGTACATGAATGGCACTGAGATTCAACAGTGTCAAATCTGTCCGTGAGTATCACTCACTATGGATAAACCTCATTGAAAATGTGCAGTATGCACCACATATTTACATTTGCACCTTTTAACACTCTCTCCCTCTCTCATTTTATTTGATAGTGATGAATTTTCACTTGCCCTAAAATATAATGTGTGTATATATAAAAAGCATGGACATTGTAACAGTAGGCTAATGCCATATGTGTTTGTTAGAGAATTTGAACACACTAAGCAACAAAGAATAACAGTTGTTTCTCTAAAAGGCATACAGGTACAGTATGTACTGGCCGAGTTATGCTAGGCAGAGCCTACGCCTTAGCTTAATGCCGTCGTGAGCAGTAATACTTCTGCATGGACCTGCGCACATTGACTATGAATCTCTTAGTTACACCAGCATTGATCATGGGAAACAATGTGTGCTGTTAGGAGAACAAGAAAACCCCAGTCTAGTCTTGACTCTAGTCTTGGTTGATGTTCAATGCATATGAAAACATTTCCTAACAGCCAATCTAATAGTTATGCCAGGAGTGTCAAAGGGAAACAGTCAGCATGTACAGGACCATGGGCGTCGGAAGTTTTTTAATGGGGGGGGACCAATCTACCGTAACATTACATTTACAAAACTAGCTCTCAAACTTTTTCACAAATGTTAACATTAAATCGATTAGTTTAACTTTAATCTAACGTTAGCTAGCGTTAATAGAGACACGTGTAACAAAACAAGAAGGTTTTACCTACAGCTAAACACTTTGAGGTGACAACAAAGAACGATATTGTGTAGCCTCCGACTTCTCAATTATAAAGTGGAGTGGATGTGCTAATGCAACACCGAGTGGAATGCTGAGTGGATAGACTGATGTACACATCAGTCTTGGTCAACGTGGGTGGGTCCAAACAAATACTTTATAAAGTGAGGTGGTCTCGTCCCCCTCTGGTACAATGGCTCCGACGCCTATGTACAGGACGTTGTTCTGGAGACCCTAACTCCAAAGCCCGGCGCGTAGTTCCACGGTTGGAGAGCAATGGGAAGGGTCTGTAGCATACGCTATCAGTAGCATACGCTATCAGTAGCATACGCTGTCGGTTCAGCATGCTTGCTTAGCTCCTGCTTTATCCTAATACACTGTTGAAGGTGTGAAACAGACCAGACTGTCCAGCTGGCTGGCAGTAGGCTGGAGCTGGACAAGGGTGTGTGGAGGCAGTGTCTGAGGGCCAGGGAAGCAGGCACTGCCTCAGCTGTCTCACGGCAGCGCTGCTAATGAGCTAACGAGACGCGTCCCTCTGCGTGTCTCCGAGTCCTTCAGGCGAGAGCGTCCAGCTGGGTATCCTAGCAACACCGACGGTGGGACCAACACAGATGCGCACCCCAAACACTCCCCACCCCCCCTCCCCCCCGTCTAGTGACAGCTCCTAAGCAGCCCATTTGTCAGGGGCCTGGCCAGGCAAGCAGGCTAAGCGCTGGCGTGACGCTCCCGCCAAGTCGGTCCCGGTGCCCGGCGAGGCAGAGGAGGGGCGGGATGATGACCCCAGGGTCCAGCTTGTTATTACAACTGAAGGCTATCTCCATTCAGGGTTTTCTTCTGCTCATACGCAGCCCCCGGCCTCGCCACACTCACACACACACTGTTTCCCCCCTGTGGGGCCGTAAATTCTGCTGGGATCTTTGAGTTCTCTTCTGGGGGAGAGGGAATGAGAGGAAGTAACGGCAGCTAACCGTTCTCCAAAACTCCTAACAGTCTGCCTTCACTTCCTCTCGCTCAGGAGCCAATCAGAGAGCAACAACAACAGGCCTACAGTACATCATTATGCATAAGCCTCCTATCATTCTGATTATAGTGGCATTATGCAAGACTCCCTGGGGTGAATATTTTGGATGAGTGGCACTCAGAACAACCACAGCATTTGCCCTTGGTGAAAACTTTGGCTCCGCCCCTTTCTAACGAGCTATGGAATGCTGCCCTGATTAACTATCAGGAGCCAAGTGAATAATGAACCAGTCTTAGAATGTTGTGTTCAGATATTATGCAATATGAATGTTTACCGCTTTTAATTATGACAAGGAGACTTGTTTAGGTCGTATATGAGCATTCGTGAATTGCCTGTGATGTTTTATGCATAGGCCCGGCCCCATAGCCCCTGCGTGTGTGTGTGTGTGTGTGTGTGTGTGTGTTCATGCGTGTACACATCCAATCAGAACATAATTAGAACAGCCCATTTGAGGCTCTGCCTGTGCGGCCTGATGTGGGCTGGCGCTGGACAGTCTAGCATGCTCCTTAGCTGTGCACTCAGACCTAAACAGTCCTGGCCATAACTGGGACCAGTGTTACATTAAACTGACCACCAATTCATACAGTGTATTCATTTCTTGTTGTTACAATGTGATGCATTTCATATTCATGTAGAATTGCTAAATCTTGTTGCCTTATCGACACCTGTTGCATTCTAACCGCCCTGGAAGGGTGGATTCCTCCCTCTGTGGTCCCTCCCCAAGGATTTTTCCTTTTTTACCTACATGGTTTCACAGAAGATTCTCCTTGCCCGTGGGGAGGAGCAGGTGAAGGGGGTGTCGTTTGTTTTGACATATGTGATTAAGGGCTATATAAACTTGACTTGACGTGTACACCGTATATTTTCTGACCAGTGCGTTGTACCTTCTAGTAGTGGAACAGGGTTGCAGGGAAAACCTATTTCTAGTAGACCACAGTCCACAAGTGGGTTCAGACTCAAGTTTACTTGAGACGTGATTTATTGTATGTTAATATATGTTCTTCTTGCAGATTTGTATAGAATTAAATAATAATAATATACTGGTATCATTACAGCATTTGTCAGATGATTCTATCTAAAGCAACTTCAAATGACATCTGTCAATAGCTGACTTTGTAGGCTAGGCTGTCATTGTATTACCGGTGATTGTAAGCAAGCATGTGATATCATGTCAGCAGTCATCAGGGATAAGTGGTCTTGCTTGACTTTGTTTACGTTTAGATTCAGGCCTTGACTTCAGAATCTTGTTTCCAGACCTGAGACAGACTAAAGCAGAACTGGGTTATTGTGTGGTAGGGGTGATAGGGCTTAAGTAATTGCAGTTTATGCTTCAACTTAATAATATAAATGGATCCATTCTCTTTTAACCTGAATCAATCTTTTGACTTTTCTCTTCACATATTTTGTAGAAATTGCGTCAGGATTGTGAAGGAGGAAGGCATTTGAAGAAAACACTCATTGTAGATGAGATTAAAACAGAAAGTGCACTTGAGAAAAACACAATTAATTAGCTGAGCATGTATCAGTATCAAGGATCCGTATGTGTTGTGTTTTCCAACCAAAGGCTTAACTAACATAGATTAATTCTAGAATAATCACTAGACCGACAGGCATGCCTATGTGGGTCATATTTGTGCATGACGTGGGTTTAAGGACGGTTCATTCTGCAGTCAGCATTGATCCCGTTACAGACAGCACTAGAGCACATGACATTCAAATAATATGCTGCCAGCCTTGTGTGTGTCTCCATTCATCTGTCTCACATAAGTCACCGTCAGCAGGCAAGTGGAGGAGCATAATAACAGTAATAGACATCAGAGGTCTCCTGTTGTGTGCCTGTCTTTTCCCCGCGTGTCCTCACAAGTTAGCAGAGTGCAGCCGGCCATTTGCGAGGGCTGCCCATTGCCTGTCACATAGCATGACTTCAGAATGAGGTAGCATGCAACAGTAGGGCAGCAGGCTGGATAGTTAGACGCACGGACATATAATGCACACACTGTCAGCGTGGCCCAGTGACAAACAGCAGCTTCCTCTTTGCTGCCTGGCTGTACCCAGAGCAGGATGAGTGTGTCAGCGCGTCCATTAGACTGATGTGCGTGGAAGCATCCGTGCGGCGTGCTGCTGACGCGCCATGAAACAGGCGGTGGCGTGCGCAGCAGGCCAGCTGCCACATCCCCTCCCCCCCCATGGGCACAGCTAGACCGCTCATACCAAGGGAACGCAGTGTCGCTAGCCTCCTCTCATAAGGCTTTACATGCTCATCAGCCACACGGCAAATTAGTCCCCGTCCCCTTTTCACCCCTCGTCCTCAGACGCCATGCTCTTTTTCATGCCTGCCTGCGATGTCTACATGGCGGTCTGAATGCATGTGTCGTGTTCTTTGGCTGGCTGTGGGACCTATCCCTGTCTCGGGCTTACGCTTTCATCATTTTGCCCTTCCAGTATTTCCTTATCTCTCCTTTTCCATTGCTTCACGAATTACCCAAATGGAGTCCCAAAGTACCAGCAGAGTACCATCGTTTATCTAGACTTTTTTGGTATAAATATGTTTCAGCTTGGCTGGTATTTACAACTGAATTTACCACTGATTGCTGTGATGTAATGAACCCACTGCCCGATGAAAACCTTACCGAAAGCCTCTCCATTTTCTAAAAGCTTTCATAATTTGGTGTCCAGGTGCGACATTCCAGGAAACAAGCTTGGTTCCGAAACACGAGCAATTACATATTCCATAAAGTGCCACGATGCATCTCAGTGAACTTGAACATATGAATTTAAATCACCTTTAGTGCAGAAGCCATTGCTCAGTGGAAAATCGTGGGTAAGGTACTTCACTTGGCTTGCCTTTGATCTTAACTTTAAAGTAAAGTTAATTTTGTTGCACTTTTTTGATTTGCTCTATCATGGAACGTGCTGTGTAGCACTTCTACATCTCCTTTCCTGTCCACACTGCCATGTTCTGCTGCATTTCTTTAAATCCTGGCAATAATTTTTGAACTGTAGTCATTTTTCAAGTGAGTATAATTGTAATTCTTCCCCTTTTGTATGTGATAGTTAAAAACACCAACAGAAGAATGTAGCTGAAATGTATGTCTGTTGTCACTCATCTCCTAATTATAGTAATTTAGAACAATCCTGCCCCTCTTAAACTGATCAAGGAGTCAAATATCAAACAGGGATGCATTTCCAAACAGCTTTGTACTGTGATACGTCAAAATCTCTTAAATCACTACAACTAAAAAAGTGTCATAATATAATATGAGATCCTTTCTCAAATACATAAAACTGATTGTAATAATGATGATGATTTTACGTTGCTCCTTTTACTGAAGGACACATTTAGCATATGTTGCACATCAAGCCCAGCTAGTTCTCTCACCATCTCATAAACATTTGGCAGAAACACCAAAACAGCTTTGTTTTCGGCACTTGAGGCGGAAGTCCACTGCATTATAGTTCACCAGGCGAAAGTAGGACTCTGCTCCGTGTGTAGTATGTTCAAGTCACAAGCCCCAGAGAACAGAAGCAGCGCATTGCCCAGCCTTTGTTGTGAGCTGTGCTGGACAGCGATGCGCTATGCTAGGCTAGCTGTGTTGATATGGCCGCGTGCCGCCTGCACCTCTGGGGAAAGGACAGCCAACATTGGCTCTAATACGACCGCATCCCTGCTAGTGTTTGTCTTATCTGTTGAAAGAGAGAGCTTTCTATTACCTGTCCCATGTGGTGTTTTATTGGTATGTTTGTACAGTTGGTATGGATATCTAGGCCACTGCATGGATGCTACCTCTGTCTTACTTCTGACAGTTGGAAAGTGCACAGGGAAACCGAGAGCTCTAGTAGCGTTCGATCTCGTGCCAGGTGTGTGTGTGTGTGTGTGTGTGTGTGCGTGCGTGCGTGCGCTCTGTTCCAAAGGCGCAGGAGGAAACCAGTAGGCTGTCATGGGGGACAGGCACTGATGTCTTGTCAGAGTGGCCCATCTCCTTTGAGTTAGTGTCTCTGCTGCAGCAGGGGAGCAGCAAGGTGCTGTGTGGCGGCCCTGCTGTAGATGATGCAACAGGTGTGTGTCCTCATGGCCTGATTGTCTCATCAGCCTTCATAATGCTGCTCTGACCTGATTTCTCTCTCTGTGTGTGTGTGTGCGCGTGCGTGTGTGTGTGTTTCCAGACTTCCATTTAGTCTCAATGTTTGCACGCTCCCTATTCCCTAGAGCATGACCAGATGTTGGCTGTGTGTATGTGTGTGTTGTAGAGAGAACAGAAGCTGGCAAGAGCTACATAGAAAAATAATTCCCAGGAGAAGCTTGGAAAGTGTGTGTGTGTGTGTGTACGTTCACACAGAGCTCTGATGGGAGACACAGCAGAGAAAGTTCTAGCAGGTCTCAGTCACATCCCAGAAGGGATTCCAGATGTGGTACATGACGTTTGAGGGCATGACATTCTGTCTGTCTGTCTGTCTGTCTGTATGCCTGCCTGCAGGATGCCAAGTTTGTGGAGGAGAGGCGTAAGCAGCTGCAGGGCTACCTTCGTATGGTGATGAACAAAGTAGTCCAGAGCCTGCCCGAGTTCACAGCCAGGCCCACCAAGGAGACACTTCTGTCTCTGCTGCCCTTCTGCCTGTAAGTGCACACACCTGGCAACCCATCACAAGCCATTTCATTCTCTGTTCTGTCAACATCATAAATAGGTTTTTTGATGTATTACCATTAACATGTTCCTTTGAACATGGTCAACACTAATACTAATGATGTTTATGCTACAGAAAATTGAGTTTGACATAAAACAATTTGCAACATAATCTTAGCTTATATTTCCTGGTTGTGTTAAAACGTATAACTAAGCACCTATAGTTTCAGACCATCCACATTCTGAGTGAGCAAACATACTGGAGCAGAGTATGTAAGTAAATATCCCTTGCTTGCAATAACTGCACCCAGAGTGTGACCCATTGACATCACCAACCTTTTGTGATGTTTTGTGATGGCTTTTACAGCAGCCTCTTTCAGTTGTTTCTTTCAGTAGGCTTCTCCCTTCAATCTCCTCTTGGGGAGATGAAATTCATGCTCAATTGTGTTAAGGTCTGGTGATTGACTTGGCTAGCCTAAAACCTTTCACTTTTTCTCTCTGAAGTCCTTTGTTGTGATGGCAATGTGTTTTGTGTCATTGTCTTGCTGAATGATGAAGTTCCTCCCACTTAGATTGGATGCCTTTCTCCCTACATTGGCAGACTGCATGTTTATGTAGACTTCTGAATTCACCCTGCTGCTTCTATAATGAGTTACATCATCACTAAAAAGTAGTGAGCCCACTTCAGAAGCAACCATTCAAGCCCAAGCCATAACACATCCTCCACCATACCTTCCATCACTTTGGAAAAGGTTGCCGTCAATCCATAAAACCTTGTTTTGTACGTGACTCATCTCTGTCCAGTATTCTTGGCAAATTGTAATTTAGCCTTCCAATTCTTACTACTGATGAGGGGTTTTCATCTTGTGGCCTGTACATTGATTGGTCTCTAAGTATTCTTCAAACGGTTGATTGAGTACCTTCACTCTTGCCCTGTGGAGCTTGTACGGTTACCGACTGATGTTTTGGACTTTTTCTTCACATCTCTCACAATGCTTGTGTCATCAACTACAGTTGTTTTCCTTGGTTGACCCATTCGATGTCTGTTGCTCAGTACGTTTCATTCTTTTCCAGGGAATTCCAATTTGTTGTGAATGCTATACCCAATGCTTGAGCTCTGGTGGATTTCCCTCTTTCCTAAGCTTCAAAACAACTTGCTTTTCTCCTAAAGACAGATCTCCGGTCTTCATGTTGGTTTGTCCTTTCTAACACAAATCCTGTCTTCAAGCAAAACCTAAAAGGCTTATACCAAGAGCAGACATTCATAGCTGTTTATTGTTTAACAGTCTAACAGGACACAATTGCTCACCTAAATATGTGGGTAATCTGATACAAAAGATGCAAAGTTCTAAGTGGTATAAAAGCACAAGGAAATACAAGATGACATCTCACCTACAGTACAATCTCTTGATCTCAAACTATGTTGTCTTCAGATTACAGCAGAAACAAAGGAATTAGCCTTGCTGCTCTATGCACACGTGTACATATACAGTGTACATGTGCATGTGTGTGCACCTCACCATCACAACCATTTCTTTGGAGGTGCTCGCTGTAATTGTCCTTACTGGTCATAAGAGCTGATGTGCCTTGTTGACTTGCAGTCCTTCATGCCAACAGTGACGTGAATGCATTTCCTAAAGTGAATCCCTTTTGACAGGATTCTATGTTTTCATGCATTACAGTATGCTTTGTGTTGAACTTCATACGTAATTCATTACAGTAAGGGAATCATTTCTTGGCGTCTCTCCGCAGGAAGGGCACAGGTCATCATAGGTTTTGTGACTTCCTCAAGGCTACTTAAGCAGGCTGCAATGGTTAACATAGGGTGTAACCTGTTGTGTAAGGATGTGCTCTTTGTGTGGTTAGTTGTACTGCTGGCCAGCCCTTGCATCCTGTTACACAGTAGGTGTCCTGCTAGCACAGCACTACAATCGATCTGTTCCACATTTGTTTATGTACAGTACAATAGCTTACTTATTTACGCTAATTATGCACCGCTGCTGTCAGTGATTAATATTCCACCAGTGCTTGTCAAACTACTGTTCCACAAAGAGTCAATATAGCGTTGAAACAAGGCCGTGCTGATTGACAGCTCCACGTCTGATTTATTTCACTCCAATTTGTTTTGTGTGGTTTGAAAGAAGCCAACTGTTTTCTTTCTACTGTGCCGTTCTTCATTTTGTGTTTTGTAGTGCGTTAAAGTCACGGTGGGATCAGTGTTGTGCCGACCCTGGTCAAATACACAAATAGTCAGTCCACGCGTGATTGAGCATGCCTGGCTTAGAGCAGATAAAGCTCAGTGTCGTTATTGCAGGCATCGCTAAACACACTTGCTGCAGGACGGAAATGAAGAAGCTTTATGATATTAACAATGTCCAAACCATCCACTGATTGGCTTGTCACAGCGTCCCCTAGAGCTATTTAATCTTGTTGCTATGACACCGCCACTTTGCAGTGCATCATGAATGTGCAGTGAACCTCGCTCTAACCAGCTCTTCTGCCTCTTAGGGCATTTTCACACTGCAGACACTGACTGCATTGTGCTTGGTCCCATATTAGCTATGTGACATTTTGTGGCCATTGTTGTTGCAAACAACTCCTTTTGTGTGAATAGCAGTTAAAAGGCCCTACCTGCTAAAGAACCCCTGTCGTTAAACCCAGACAGCCAATCAACTTTTACTGTTAAGATGCAACACTAGCTTAAACGGATTAATCATCTTGAAAAGAGAGAGCTCTGTCCTAAATGACAGGAAGAGGAGTGATATGGGGCCTTCGGGACACACACAGTTCATAAAACTGTCTATTTTGGTACCGTGTAATCCTCAACCCAAGCCAACCAAATGAACTTCCATGAATTACATTCTGTTTGACTGACAGGCAAATATCCACATTAACCTGTACACTGCTGACGTCTGTGGCAGAGAGACGGCGTGCTTAATGAAGGCCACCACAGCCACGCTCTGCGCAGATGAGATGGCAGATCAGAGAGAAAATGCCCTTTGACTGTCCTCTGTGCTCAATTCTTCAGTAGAGAATATCATTTTCAAAGGACTCCCGCTCAAAGTGACAGCCCCCGTTACAAACACAACCTCCGCTCTGTCTGCAGCATGGTAGGGGTCACCGTGTGTGTGTGTGTGTGTCAGTGTGTACTAATCTGGTCACCCAGAAACAGAGAACATCAGAGGACTAAAAAGTGCATACCACCCGGGACTCACCGTCCCCTTTCATTTAATTTCCTTGACACGCGCCTCTCATTCATCCTCCGTGTTTATCAGGAGACACACACAGGGAGCCAGGGGTGACCGTGTGGAGGAGGTCGCCACGGTAACCAGGGCAGCGATGTCATTATGTAGGCCAAGATCATTTCCTCTGAAATGATGCGAAATGGGGCGAAGGGGGAAATAAATAGCCCTCACCATGCGGTCATGAATGGCTGTAATTGTATTCCGTGTGTCACCAGTGATCACTGCTTACGGGAAGGCACAAGGGATAATGAAGCCTTTTAGATCTTAATGAAAGCGGTCTTTCTGACCGGCCCTGTGCTGTGGAGCTTACAGTACCGTTACCTGAGTGAACACTAGAGGTGAAGACGCCATGGTCCTAGTGCCTGGCCGTATCTGTCAACGTATGCGTGATGAATTGCTTTCTTACTTCTTCTGTCGTCACTGTCTTCCAGGGACGCACCGCAGGCCTCTGACGGAGGGCCCAAGACGGCAAGGTCCAAAGCCTCTTCCCGCTTCCCCAGACTGGGCCGCAACCGCACCCAGGAGGCCCGGCCGGAACCGCAGAGTGGAGACCTCTAACACACGCCCCTTGGAAGTCAGCACTGACGTGCTCTCAGTGGGGAAGTCCTCGTGCCCCAGCGCTGGTGTGCTGATAGCAGGCTGCTGACCCTTGACCCGTGACCCCTGACCCCGACCACTCCCCTGAAGGACATGGGAGATGTCAGTCCTCATGTGTGCAGCGTGAAGGTGCCTCTTGTGGAGCCACACACTGGCAGACAGCCTGGCACACACCCCAGCCTGGGTCAGTCACTGGAACAGAGCAGATTCCAATGCCATAGCCTTTCCTCTTCTGTTTGCAGTGAAACTGTATTATGGCTCAGTGCCTACAGATGTAGCGGACGTTTAGCGCTGGGGTGTGTGGGAGGGAGGGAGGGAGGGGGGGTGGGGGTAAGGCACAGGAAGTGGCAGGGTGCTTTTGTAGAATGCTCCCGATCAGAAGTCGATCTGAGCTTTAGAGTGCCATTTTGTATGTATGTGTGTGTGTGTGTACATGTGGTGGTCTGGATCCACTCTATGGACGCGTGGGCATTCATCTCCAGCTGCTCCCGTGTTGCTTGTACAATCGCCACCAACCTACAGGACACCGCCCGTATGCCAGCGCTGAGGGTGCCCGGCGCTGAGGGTTCCCGGCGCTGAGGGTGCCCAGCGCTGAGGGACAGTGCGGTGCTGAAGGACAGGCGGTCGACACTGGGAGAGACTAAACACTGCCGTGCATCCAGCGGGCTACTGGTTGTGTACGACCAGCTCGTGCATATGGAAGCTTGAGCCAGAAGCAGTAGATGCCTGTGTAAACAAAAGGCACATGTGATCGTGGTGCCTTTGATAAGTGGGTTGTCGCTTCATAATCCATACGGTGAAACAAGTTGCGTCTGTAGTATGCCTTAGCATTGTCTTTCTCACACACACACACAGTAGAGCAGATGTACTCTATATTCTACACAGCTCTAAAAGTAATCTAGGTCAATATTGCACAGTATTTATAGGGGATTTCTATCAGAAAATGTTCAGTCAAAACAAGGCTCTCAAATATCCTGTGGACTTTTATATCGATTAAACAGAGCGAGCCTTACTGTAACTACGGTTTATCAGTCAAGTCAACATATTGTGCAATATACAATATATCCATATTAGGATTTATGATTGAACTTGTTTAATCAAGTGCACCTGTCTAAACTATGAAATGAAAAGTATTCAGTATGCATACTGTCATTATATTTGTGACAGAACATTATATTTACTATTTTATTTGTAGCCTTTATATACCTTTTATATATAGTAGTCTACTTGACACAAATTGGGGCCACTCTCAGACAATATTATCTTTTTCTCAGCAGCTATATTAATATAGGAAGATTACTTACTCATATCTGGTCACTTAAAAATCACTTAAGGAGACAGGGAAGGATTAGTTTTGACCATAGACTTTTTCAAGTAAAGAATAATGTGCTAGTGCCATTCATAAGATAATAACACATCACATACTTATGATATGATATACTGTACTGTGGAGGGACCTGTCTTGGTTCAGTTAGCTTTCGGGGAAAAAGACCACAGACAGGTAGCAAAACCCTCAAACACCTTGGTGGACGCACAGACTCCATTGTGAATAGCTTGGTTCAAGATCGTTCTTTCTGGAAAGTTATCAAGTGTAGCGTTGGCTTGACTTCCTGCACTGTGGACACACTGATGACAGAGGATGTTTGCTAGCATTATGCCATGTTTGTTCTGTATATTTCTGTCCCTGCCTTAGCTCAGCAGTCAAGCCTTATGTATCATTGTCACGGCAAAGAGGAATGGAACAATAAACAAGAACATTGTGTACAGTTCATACAACACAAGGGTCCCCATGTGAAGTGCCTCTAGTGGTGATGCTGAATGACCAAAGTCATTGCTCTGTGTGTTGCATGCGTTTACATGTGTGCATTCACAACCATGTTTGTGCTTACAGTATCGTATTGTATATACAGTTACCGTGTATGGAAGCTTCTGTGCATAGACTCATGTGAGATGTGTGTGTGTGTATGGGCAGATACAGTAAATGCAGTTTTAAAATGTGATTGTCATGTTCCTCTCTGTATGTGTCTGCTGCCATTGCTTCCAACCTGCAAATAAGCCTTTATTAACATTGTCTTCCATTTGCGGAAAGTACAATGTTGTGTTTTTTGGAGGAGAACTCTACGGAGTGGGTGGAGAGAGAGGGGCCACCAAATGCTTATTGTCCATTGACCAGAAAATTGGTTACAAGCCCATTAGAAAGTGGATGGCTGCTCTTGGCAGTGTTGCGATAGTACATGCCGCAGTCTGATGAGAGCATGTGTACAAGTACCATCATCGCGGACACAAATATAACCTGCATTTTTATTGTTTTTAGGTAAATCCTGAAGAGGATAAAAGAGATAATAGCCAATGATCATTTCAGTTTGAAAGAATAGCATTTATGTCCTTCATAGCAGCTGATGGTATTTGGCTATTGTACACTGCAGTCCTGTAAGCAGTCCTTTCTCACAACTAGAGAAGAGGCTTACCTCTTGAATAAAACATGCTGTATGAAGTCATTCTCTCTCCTCTGTCCTTCTCCTTGAAGATAAGCAGTTCCTACTGTCCTTCCACCACACATTGGCCAAGCTGTATGTAATTAGCATGCTTTTAGCTTTGTATGTGAGCGGCATTGAGGAGACCGGAGCCTGTTTAGCACGAGGTCATGGTATAAACAGCTTCTAGATCTGCATGATGATCTCTGCGCCCGCTCTGCCCTCATAACTCATCCATACAGTAGTACAGGTAGCGTACGTGTACAGGGTTACAGGGTATCAGGTTTGAATCGTCTGTTGATTCTATTGCCTGACGGTGGTACGCTTACAGAGTAGGTTACCGCACAAGATAATAAATAACCTTTATTTAGGCCTGTGTGGCTGTGACATTACTGGCGGTAAAAAATCAACATTAAAACCATGGTTCAAATTCCATTTAGTAAATTACCAAATACAAGAAAGTACTTGCATTGTAAACAGGCAAGGCTTGACTCCAGATTAACGACAGTATAATTGTACCAAACATGAACAGTATGTTAACTTCGTTCTTCACAATAGGAGCATTATGATAAGTTTTCTTTCTAGTTCTTTGTCTTCTTGCGTGCATGTGCATCCCAGTATATGTGCACGCCTGTGCACACCCTGCCTGTATTCTGTTCCCAGCTGTTTGCTTGTCTTTGGTTTGCATGGTGCTGCTGTCGGTCCCCACAGCCAGCGGTGCTGACTCTGAGTCCATGTCACCTCCACGTCTGAACACCGTGTCAAATTAAAAGCCTCCTGAACGCCGTGTCAAAGTAATAGCCTCCTCCCTCCAGCTTGAGATGAAATCAGAGTTCACCGTTATCCTGGGAGACTGCAAAATCAACACCGTGACACAACGTCATTATAACGGGGTCTCGATCTGTCTCTATCAGCCATTTTTACCTCTTCATGTTGCGCTCACTCCAATTACGCTCTCTCATTTCATTCTGAGCTCATTTCTGCTCTAGCCTACCTACGCCCCTCTCTTTACCCCCTCTACGCCTGTCTCCCGTAGTGACGGTGTGTGGAGAAATTACTGACACATTTCCGTAAGTGGCCGACGCCTCCTCGAGCTGTGTTCTTCCTGTTTACCGTCTGTCTCATTTTCTGGTCAGGCTGCACTGAATCTTAAATGCCTACTGTTCCTGAAAATCCATTCCTCGTACATTCTTTTTCCGGCCAGCTATTGACTTTTGCCTCTGCCTGTTAAACATAATCTATATTGGCAAAGAGCCTGTGTCGCCAGGATCACATAAGGCTGCTCAGAGATGTTTTCCTTGTAAACCCTTGATGTTAATTCATATGCAGTTTGAGGGACATGGGAATCAGTTGCGTGTCACTGCTTTATCCCTAAGCTGTTTCCTCAACTGTACAACGAGTCAACATCCAATTAGGAAAGCGATTTGCTGGTTGTTTTCACCATCATATGGTCCAGATACAATCTAAAGACAAAGTGCATCCATAGCAAAGTACCAATTTAATTATATTTAAGTACTGGCAGCAACATTTTACCAAGCTTTTTACCACCAATTGGGTGATGGTAGGTGTCATATTCTTATTGAAAATCACATCATCTTCAAGGAGCAGTGATTGATCCACCAGAGAAGTAATACCTGTAAAATCAGTTTTAATAATGAAAATTTTGGATCTTCTTAACGACCCAGATCTTTGAATCCCTATCGGTGGAATGAACTGATTTATTCCACTCTTATATACATCAGTAGATCTACTCCTTTCTTTCGAGTCTTTCGGTTCTTTGAGTCTCTGTTGCTTAAGTTGAAAACAAAGAAAACAAAGATCCAGATATGTAAAAAATTGTCCCTAGTGGCATTACTTATAGTTGTTATGTGAGCAATAAATGAAACATTTGAAGAGCCATATAATTTGGGTCAGTGTGTCTCTGTGAAAAGAACAATGAATGAAAGCCTGGAGATCCAGAAAATAGGACTAGTAGGTGTATAATGGACAGCAGAAACATCAGTTGTAAACTATATTTTTGAGATACCTTTGTCAACCCCTAATTGTATTTTCCTATGGAAACATTTCAGTTGTTATTCATTTTTGGCACAGTGTACTTCTTTTTGTCCACGATTATGTTCTATAGGCTACTTGCAGATTTCGATTTAATACCAAATACTTTCATTCGTTGTCATGGCCCTGCTGGTATTAGTCAGGTGAGCAATGAACAAAAAGTTCCAGATTCTTTGGTTCGTTTGGGTCAGTGTCTGTATGTCGGTGTGTCCCAGATTTCTTTTCATTTGCATTGTAGTCTGAAAAACGTGAGCACAGACTGTACTGTAGCCTACAGCGTTGAAGCCCATTTAGCACGCTCTATGTTAGCCACGGTATTGTTTCTTGTGCTGCTTTGGCATTCCGTGCTGCGTTGCATTCAGAAGACCTTGCCTTGTGAGACCATACTGATCTCGCAAGCTTCAGTTTCTACTATCAGCCTGGACTGCTCAGTGCGAAGGCGCTTGTTGGTCGATAAGAAAACAAGCAGGCCAATCTGACACTTTCCCCAAGATGATGACATAAACGTACATTTCAGTTTTCACCAGCACTCTGGGTAATTTTAAACATACTGATTGGGTGAGAAGGTATTTTTATCTCATGTAGAAAAACGAAACCTTAGTATGACAGTTAAACATAAGCATTTTCTTAGAAATTGTATATGTACTTTTGCGGTCTGACCGTTTTACAATATGTAAGATGCACTTACAAGCCCCTCTGTTCCTCTTGACCCGTTTATGACCTAAACAAGCTGTTTATGACCTATGCAAGATATACACTTACCTAAACAAGATGTACATGCTTTAAGACACAGCTTGCCTGGAGAAGAAGATAACCACTTCCTTTCACACCTTTAGTGCTGGGGTAGGGGTACAGGGGTTCCGGCTTTTGTGTTTCTGCCATTATGTCACAGCCTTTTCTACTATAAATGCAAGGCAACCCTGCCATTCTGGGTCCGACCTTGGCAGACTGCTTTGACACTCTGTGAGGGTTGTATCATTCTTGCAAGAATTAATAAAACCACAAAGACAAGTTCTAGTGTCTTTCAGTTCATTCACATCTAGATATTAGTTTTCCACCACAACGTGCAGTTTCAACATCGTGTCTAGAAACTTTCTACCAACGAAGCGATCGGGAAATCAGGTGTAGATAATATGAAATGTAAACTGAACTACCCCGTATAAATTATTAAACCATTTCCATGTGTGTTTCAACCCTTCCGCCCTGCATTTCTCTATGAACTCTAATTCAAGTTAAAAAATGTCTGCTGTATACAGAGAATACAGACTTGTATCTCTAAACTTCAAAATAAATGCTCTGTAAAAGAATCTCTGTTTAATGCCAGCAGAGGGCGCCAAGCACAACACGGATATATGGCATGCTGTGGTTGGCCCCCTCTTCTGGCGAACCAAGGTAGTGTGTTTGAAACCCAGGGACAATAGGAGGGTTAAGATTACATAATAGTGAGTAGTCAAACATTCAACAAATAACTAACTATACTGGTAACTTGTAAATAACCATTAGTTATATATAATATACCCCCACAACCTAGCCTAGGGTACATGCTGTAAGATGTATTATTACCTAGTTCTTTGAGAAATGCAATGTGGTACAATCTGTTTAGTGTAGCTGAAATCTCAATTTCATATTGTGATTCTAAGAATGACTTTCTCTATTACAGCTTTAGTCAAGGGGGGACAAATGCCTAATTCTATAATCCCACTTTATAGAATTTTATAGAATTATAAATAGGCCTATCTACAGTTCATTAAACATATGTTTAGAACTGTATCAGACTGCATCGTATCGTAGCCTATGTCTCTAGATACGTATCGGATCGTCTTGTAAGGGAGAGATGCACGCCCCTACTAGACACCAATCCTGTAAAGCGAATGAGGATATCTGGGAATTGGTTCAGACGATGTTTACGGACTCTGACATCGCTAAATCATTCAGGTGGAAGGAGGGCCAGCAAGGCGAAATCAGCTGAGCTCACAAATATTGAGGAGATTCTGGCTAAATGAGAAGAGCTTAGATTAATGTAGTGCACACTCACACTCACGCATCCACACACTTGCACCATTGTAGAAAAAAAACATAAACATCTGTTTTTAAACAATGCATCTAACCTGTGTTCAGTACTATGTTACATATGAACTAATGTAATTTTGTTGCTGCATTTTCTTTGCACGTTTTTTGTTTTTGGATGTCGTGATCTAGGTCTTAAATTTAATACATAGTGGTCTTAAAATAGTCTTAAAAAGTCTTACATTTGAATAGGTGAAACCTGCAGAAACCCTGAACTTGCAAGATCAGGATGGTCTCGTGAGGCTTCCGAAGACCCACTCCCACTCAGGAGTGCGACCGAGTGAACAACTCAACACTAGTCGACTTAACAGGATGGGTAAAGTGTCAGATTTGTAGTCCAGAAAGCCCTCTAGAATATGAAGAGACTACTATGCACTCTATGAACTCTGAACTCTATTTCACAATCTCTCGGGACACTTTCTCCTGTCCCCTCATTTCACTTCCCTTCTCACTTTCCGTTCACCTCCATCTTTCTACCCCTTGCAGTGCAACTGTATCCTGAAGTGTGCACACTCTGCTGTGCAGCGCTATCACAGCCTCTCACAATAGCCTCCGGCGCTCTTCTGATCAGCAGAGAGACTGGATGGGAACACCTCGTAGCTCTGCATCGACCCTGGCGGGGTGCCTCGCTAGCATTGTGGCGGCGGGCGATGTGGGACTATGTTACAGTACTGATACAGCCCTCATACGCATTCATTCATTTCTGCCGTTCATTTGTTCCTTATCTTCCTCTCTGCCTGTCTCTCTCCTGGGTCTTCCGTTGTGCCTCTCAAGGAACATAAAGGTAAGAAAGGTAGAGTCAGCGGTTGTAAGCTAATACGCTAATGTTAGCTGCCCGTTCTGTGTGCATGCTGACAAAAATAATCTGATGTTTCTACACCTTCCTGGCTCTGTAAATGGGAGCACAGACAAAGTGGTGCAGACCGGACAACACAACAATCCTAGCCTTGGCAATGTGTGTTCAATGTGGGGAGTTTAAATATCCACAAGCTTTCTCCAGAATCACCATACCTTATATGGAGTGTGTTGTGCACAAGGTAGCTTTCGAAGGATAACAAACTAATGCATCCTGGAGGTCTGAGAAGGCCAATAATTCATGTATATAAAACATATGATGGATGGCACCTCCAGTGATGGTAACATGCAGGCCGAATCAGTCTTGTGTGCCCCTATCACAACAAGCACACATACACACTCTCCATTGACAACGGGAATGCATTGCCCTGTGTGCAATATTAATATGAATGAGGTTAGACAAGGGACAGCCTCGGTGTGTGAGAAATGATTCTGTTCTGCGTGCATGATATGGCGTATGCAAGAGATTTGGTTAATCCCTTGAGTTTCCTCAATATTAAGTCACACTGATGTTATATAATAATAATTCCGTTACATTCGT
>JAODUG010025319.1:0-20291 GCA_027564795.1 Aphredoderus sayanus
GAGAGAGAGAGAGAGAGAGAGAGAGAGAGAGAGAGAGAGAGACTGAGATAGAGGGGGAGAGAGAGAGAGAGAGAGAGAGAGAGAGAGAGAGAGAATGAGAAAGAGGGGGAGAGAGAGAGAGAGACAGAGAGAGAGTTGAAGGTGGAAAGGGAAGTCTGGGGGCTATGCAAATGAGGCGCGGGAGAGCAACGGGGAGGCATGGATCACCACTACACCGCGCTCTGTAAATATCACAGTGACCCGTAGACGGGAAGGAGTCATCTCATTAGCACAGATTGGAAGGTGCCACCGAACGTGGCCCGCGAGGTTCAGAGCTGACACTACGCAGCCTGGGCTAAATAAGGGTAACATCATTATATCCACGGCAAAACACTGGACACAGTTGTTTTCTATGCAGGCTCTATAATGTTAATATATTCCAATAACACTCTCGAAATCCATTCCACCACCTCAGGGTGTCCTATCTGGATGCATGTGCACATTATACACTGAATGTGGAATGCTTTAGAAATGTGTATTAATGTCAACGGCACAACCGAGCGTTGCCCTCTTATTTTCGATTGATACGGCAGTGAATTATAAATGGCATAGGGAACTTGGTCTACTGAGTTCAAAGATAGGTTACAGTTAATTTATTGTCCCTGCATTTAGTACAAAGCAATGAAAGTAAGCAATATTGAACTTTTGTTAAACCATTCCACGGCTTTATTGCCTCAATATAGCCTACTGTACATGCAAACAATGATGTTGGGGATAAAAATAGTGCTTTGGTCGTACGAGACGAACTTGAAACCATAATTGTTTTATTTTAAATTAAACAATATGAAATGTTGGGTTTTGAGACCAAATTAACTTGAGAATACGCAAGCTAAAAGTTTATTCAGCTGTGTAGATATAAATTGCAAGAAAGCTAGAGATGAGGCTTTAACAAATGTATCATAAGTCTATATCAATATATTTACAATATAGCAAACCAAGATATTTATTACTGGAAGACAGAATTGGCTTTAAAAATATACCCCGAATCTGGTGTTTGTATTAGCAATCCCTCTGATATTTCTTTTGTGATAAAGAGAGCATGAGCATGCCAGTAAATCCGGCAGCCACATCTGTACTACTTTAAAACTCATAGCTAGCCAAGCCCAGCTAAGTCTGGCCTGAGGATAATTCTTCCACAGTATTGATCTTCTGTCTCAGAATTCAATGTCTGTACAATTTAATGGGTGTAGCTCTAACATTTGTCTCCCCTACTCTATAAACGATGGTGTTCCCCACTGTAAAAATACATCCAATAAGCAAAAACAATATTAATGCTTGGTGAGTTGAAGTGACTTGGAGAGATGAATGGGTGAGCGGCTAGAGAGGCCATTAGCAGTTGCTGACACCACACTGATAGACACGCATGACATGTGCCATACCGTGCTAGGCCACTAGGGCGTTGACACTCAATTCATCAACTTCCAGTAAATACGTGAGGGAATTCATAACATAACAAGGTGCACTCACAGATCACTGCGGCATAACCTTGTGTGTTCGTGTTTAGTGAGTTTACGGCTATTGCTGTCAGCTTTTAAAAAAAACTGCAGGTGATTTGTTTGTTGTTGTGTTCCTATTAGGTGCGATAAGAAGAACAGAATTGTTCACCTGCATGTTCAACCTTGTTCCAGAGGGCTTTCTGGTGGGTTGAGAACATCTATCTTCATGGAACAGTGCATTCTTCTTTTCCTGAAAATAGAGTCAAGATATTCAACATTACCAAAAGAATACATTTTAAGACCTCTTTCCCGGCACCACTAAAACAACTGATAATAAATACAGAAACTGTAACAATAGACCAGTTCATTTTTAATTAGCTTAAATCAAAAGGTACAGTAGTCTTTACAATTTAATTTTGTTGATGGTATCTAAAGTATCACTTTTTGTTCAGGTCACAGCGCACTTGTATATAACAAAGTGCTCTTGCTTTAATGTGGTATATTAACATTGCAAAAGAGTTACATTCATATGCAGTTTTGCACATCACTCTCAAGGTCAGTGAATATTAGTGGTTATACTGTACAGTACAATGTGTGCTAAGAAAATAATATGTCCATTCACTTGAGGAACGAGCTAAGCAACCATGTTGCTTCTTTGTTAACAAACAGACATTCCTTCCAGGGGCTTCAAGTACTGTATAAGTGGTCCTGCCCTTGGGAAATGACTTTACTATTGATCTAGAAGGGCATTGCTAAAATATTAATCTTTATTAATTGAGTGGTTGTAAACAGAGAACATTATAAGCATATATTACAATTATACAGTATTATAATTATGATTATCAACCAATCTGTTCAAACAAATGTCTGTGGCCACAGACATTGCTCAAATGTATGCACACACTTTGAGAGTGCATTGCTGTTTGTATCTGCCTTGTAAACACAAACACAAAGCGAAGCCACATTACAGTGTCTGTTAACAGTCTGTCATACTTTGTTGCGGGAGAAATCAATATAATGTTGCAGGGCACAGAGATGGAAAAAAAAGTGTTTGTATTGCTGAGGTTGGCATCAAGGGGGCTTTTATAGTGAACTTGATTAAAAGAAAATTGCTTTCAAGTGCTCTCCACAGGCTGAAAGGTTGAGTGGGAGAACACTTGTGTACAAAACAGGTAGACTTTTACAAACAAGGCTTTTAGGCTTTTATAACAAACTAGAAAGCCCTTCGATGATAACTAGGAATGTGACAAAAAATGCTATTTGTTTATTATAAAACACACACATCTGAATGATTGTACCTGATTCTTCTGACTTGACCTTTCTATTATAAAATATTTATTTCTATGTAATGGTCTGACCTACAGACCACTGAAATATTGTCATCTGAACAATTTGCCACACTAAACCATTTGAGAAACCATTGAAATCGCCAGTGTTATTTACTATGGTGTTAATATGTTACTGCATCCGTGTATGATACACTTCTTTTGAATACTAACATTACTTAAAGTAAATTCAGATATGAATACATTTAGATTTTCAAAGCAGTGTGAGTGAGTAAGAGAGCAAAAGAGAGAAAAAATACATTTTTTAGTTTGTTAAGTATTCACCTAGCCTATTAAAAGTGTCAAATAGATGAGGCCTTTAATATTATAACTGTCACATTTGTGTAATTTATTCCAGCTTGCCTTTAAAATTAGGATCAGGAGATCAAATACGTACTGTGATTTCAATGAAACCTTCAACTAATTGGTTTTAAAAGCATAGAGAGAGCTGCATTAAATAATTTTCAGCTACTTGTTTATTTAAATATTACACTCTTGGGTAGAATGCAGAACTACTGAAAATCCATTTTAGCAGCGGATTACTGCACTGGTCCACTGCACTAATGTGTGTATTTCATTTAATTAAATGTAGTTTATCTCACTCTTAGATTTGCAAGTACTGTACAGTAGTATGTAGTAACGTACAGTAGTAACGTTGTAACAGTAACACTTTAGCATCTATCTATTTTAAAATGGACTGTATGTAACTTACATTATCTAATATATAACACACTCTCCTATCATCTCCCTTATTATAAATGTTATGATATGATAATGATTATATTCCTTTTAGGTAGGATTTTGTAACTGTTGAGATGCTTTTTAAAATGTTTTAATATAAGGCTTCTTAGTACAAAGTGAATACCTATTGAATACCACTGAATACCACTATTGGAACATTTTAAAAATAGGTTTACCTGTAACTTTATATTTTGTTTGAGACAGGGGACATCAAAAATAAGGAAACTAGAGGGATAAACACAAACAGGAATGTGCTAGATTTTCATTTTGGACAAACGTCCATGAAGAGATTAAAAAAAATTGTTCTCCCTTCACAAGAAGTTACATCCGCAAATAACGCCTGAAGACAGGAAGGGATACTTCACTGACCACATTGGGATGGGTTAAATCCCTAGGCCCAACAAACTCATCCCACACGATCGATAACCGCTATGACAACAGTCCTTCTCGTCACAGGCTGAAGAACAAGCTGTTGTTGAGGTCTGAGCCTGGAAGATAGGCCCCAAAGGGGACTCTTGATTTATGAGCTAGAGTCAAAATGGAAGTAGCTCTGGCCTCCACACTGTAGTGTAGACAGTCTTATGACAGCCACATCACAATCCCCCTATCCTAAAAACACACCAACCAGAAAAATTAAATTACATTGTTTCCAAATGTCACCTTTACATTATTTCACTGCTCACTAATGTAGCCATGCAGGGGGTTTGCTCACTGACTGCTAGATAGCTAACAGTCAGCCGCTACCTGGAGAGACAGCTTAAGTGACTTTCAGCTAACAATACTACCAAAATATCACTTGACAGCATTTTCGCTGAATCTATTAGACCACTTTTGTTTTCCATTGCAGTAGTAAATTATGTTTTTACAGTGAACAATTAAACTATAGCATGCCCAATTGCTAGGCTACTGTACATATATTCTTTGCAGTGTCTTTAGGCAAACCAGCCTGTAGAGAAAACACTTTATAATCAGCACACCTGTATATGGCCCACATATGCCTACTGTACTATTACATAACCCCCATTATTAACTAGAGCTACAACAGATTATTTGATTGCTATTACGTCTTTGAAACAAGTCTATTAATGTATTGTTGTCACATTCAGACAGCAGTCAAATTGTGTTGATTTTACTATCAAAATGTATTCAATATTAGATCTGTTATGTTTTAATCATATGTAATACATCAATATCTTATTTTGTAAGCCCATAGATACGCCTGACATAGTTAGCATTCATTATTTGCTAGAAGTGCATGAGACGTTTAAAGATGTATCTGGCATCTTTATGCAACTGAACTTCACGTTCTGGGTATTGGGTATTATGCTGGCTCTGCCCGACTTTTGCTCTTAGATAAATTAGATTAGATTATAGTATGGAAACCCTGTTTGCTTTAGCATTGGCACAGCTACTCTGGATGGTGGACCAATCAGCTACCAGATAGGGTCGCTAAATGTAATGACGTTGAAGTAAAACATTTCTTTCGAAATGGTGGCAGATAAGGGAATACCAATATAATAATGCTGTTTGGCTAAAGGCTCGTCTAATAGTTTCAAAATTAACCAGAGATCTACACCTATTCGAAAACAAAGATTGTACACAATTGCCAAAGGGGTATGTCCACAGCCTATTCACAGTCAATGTTTGGTGTGGTTACACCTGGTAAAGTGGGTATAGGACTGAAAAATACATCTGGTGTTTCTACACAGCCCTGACTCTGGAAATTGGCACAGAAATACTATCCTTGGCAACTTGTGTGTGGGGGGCGGAGCTTTTGACGGAGCACCCTACGGTATTAAAGGGAGAGGTGTTTTTGTTTTAATTGAGTTCAGGGTCAGGGAGCGTGGTGAGTGGAGGCTATGGGTGCTATGCTATGGGCTATCGGGCGAGGGAGGGGTTGTTTGCTAGCCTTATGAGACCATCCGGATCTCACAACCTCTAATTTCACTTTGCTTGCAATTATCAGTGTGGTAGCCTCTTCATTCAAAAGTGTCATGAAGAAGACCAGGAAACCGAAACAGGTTGAATAGAATTGGCAATTAGACACACAGTAGATTATGCTAGATGTCATCATTGTATGGCAAATGTAATCTGACTTGGATTGGCCGACAAATGCTATTGAACTGAAGCGTTCCATACTGATAGTGGTGAATTGAAATTGGAGCTAGCAAGATCAGAATGGTATCATGAGGCTAGTGGCTTGCGTCCTCCTGCTTGAACTCAAAACAGCGGTGTATCTCTAATGGTTGCAAATTATTTGAGATACCCTTTATGCATTGTCGCCCCACAAATATGTACCTTCAACCTGTATTGGGTTGTTGATGAGCGATTGAAGATGCCCATGCCTCCAAGTCTCTCTCTCTCTCTCTCTCTCTCTCTATCAATATTCATGGTTCTGCCGGGCGCGGTCGTGCGATGGCTGTCTCATTAGCCTTTGATCCCGTTGCGCGGGGCCTGTCGAAGCGTTGCTGCGCCAACAACAGAGCATCGTTTGAAGTGCGGCGAGAACAGCTGCTTGCATTGATCTCCATATACTTTCTTCACATACTGTATACACTCACACACACATTTACATGCCAACTGTACCCAATATGCAGCCCATGTGAACATGAGAGACATTAACAGATTCACACCCGCAAGCACACTAACAAAGGCATTTACAGCCTGGGTTGAAGTAGTGGCGAACATGTGAGAAGAATGTTGATTGCAGTACTGACTTACTTATACTATAGTTATTACTTATGCAGGGTTGGGGAGTAATAGTTTTGATGTAATGGATTACAATAAGTAACTGTAATCCATTATGTTACCCTGCAAAGATATAATCATATTTCAGGCAAATCTTAGAAATTAGATGCTTACTGTTAGTTTTTAGAAGGGAAGACTTCTTATTTATTATTATTATATTATATTATATTAGATTATATTATATTAGATTATATTATATTATTAACATCAGTCATTAACTGATAAAGGGCTACTTTAATTTGCCTGCATGAGCAACATATCACACTCACAAATAGACAATGAAATGGATTGCTGTGGATGGCTTTTCCAAGAAAACAATTCTGTGTGTGTAATCCAAAAGGAATTACTAGCATAAGTACTTCCTTGTTACTACATTTTGGTAATCCAAAAATTACATTACTGATTATAATTGTAGTCAGGTAACTAGTAACTGTAACAGTTTACATTTATAAAGTAACATACCCAACCCTGTACTTTTTTACCAATGCATGTGTCTCTTATATAAAAAATAGATTTTATATGGTTGTGCAATTCCTGTAATCTTTTTCAACCTACACTTTCATTTCATTTTCAATTTTTAACCAAAAATATAGCAGAATATAACATTTATTATTTACATTTTCAAGACTGCTGTAACTTGAGAATACACTACCAGCAGACTAGATGTGTCAGAACATTGTTTTTTAGAAACAGTGGAAGTCAATGGTGGTTGAAATAAAATAAAAAAAGCTCATGGGGTGGAGTCCCCATAAACCCTTCACTTCATGCCTACTCACAACCAGGACCAATCCCAATCCACTCCTCTGCTGTTCACACCCACTGTTCACACCCACTGTTCACACCCACTATCTTTCATTTTTCAAAATCGAGCAGTAGGGGGCGAGAGGCACAACATTTTATGTGGCGTTACTTTAATAGCTGTTTCACTATGTACGCAGTGGAGATGCGTTGTAATAAGCATAGTGCAAGCCCTGTAGGTTTATTGCAAAATAAGAATTTAAATATGCTCATCACTCCTGTTTCTTATATGGCCACTGACACTTTAGCTGAGCTGTACATTTTCAGAATTATCAAGTACCACCAGGAATACTTCACTGTCAACTAGATAGCCTATAACACTTTCACTGTTATTTTCAATATATTATATAGGATAATGCACCTGTTTATTGTGCTATTAACGTCATAGCATTGGAGTGCTTGTCGAACCAACAAGTATGACATCATTTCATAAGACTTCAGTCCCAGCACAAAGACCGCAGACCACAGATTACACTGAATAACAGAAACCCGCTCTGTTATAAAACCTTACACTTAATGCACAGCATTAAGCATTTTTCATGTCAACAATACAATCCGCACAAAATACAATATAATCAATACACTGATCTCTATTTGAGATGCTATAATATATGGCATTATAGAATTATAAGTTACATCCCTAAATATTTTGATCTTCGGTTTTAATAATTCTTAGTTAGTCAATACTCTCGTGTTATATTTTTAGAGACTATGTATAGATAGGGCTCTGAAACATATTACATCATGGCATATGTGTGTGCAGGCACAGCAGAAACACATACATTTTCTGCACCAGTCCCCTCAGTATCTCTCACTACTCTGAAATGGACTCTTCATTATAGAGATTGCAGTTAGACATAGGGCTAGGACCTTGTCTGGTCTATGGCCCTCTGGAGAGAAGGTTAGAAGATCGATATTGTCGATGTTCTTGATAACATTAGCCCTTTGTTAATGGTAGTAATGAACAGAGACGTTGACAGTGAGGCAGACTTAAAGTGATGGACAATACAACTGCTGAAATGCTATTTGCACACATTCCATCTGTTTTAAAAGAATGGGACCATTTTTAGAATGCTCTGTAATTAGTCTGCTTCACTAAATGTGCACTGATATAATAGTTATATATAATTCAACAATATAAAGTAATTGCCAAAACATGTTTTAAGCCATATTTCATTCGCCTTTAAAAGAAAAAAATAATCATATATATTTTTATATATGAAAATAAAAAATATATAGAAAAATGTGTTTGAAAATTCATAGAAAGTTCAGCGTATGCGTATGTTGAATATGTGGAATGTTTACCGTACATATATTTCTTCAATTCTGAATTAGTTCACTATTCTTCCAAAATTGGATATCTGTCAGAATGAAGTTCCAACAACACTATCCGCCATCACATAATAATATTAAGCTATACAGACATACCATTAACTACAAGGTAATCATTATATTATTATATCCAAAACACTGCTACACCTTTGTAAAACAATGTATTTCTTTTCCAATGTCACATATGTAGTGTGTATAGTAATGATAAAACATTGCAAATAAACACAATTCTGTGTTGCCATCTGTGCCACATGTACACACAACACCAACCTGCTGTTGTGTGTTGTAAAACACACACGCACGCACACACGCACGCACACACACACACAAACGCACACAAACGCGCGCACTTCCACCACGCCACACTGCGTTATATTTACATTATACTGGCGTCTTGGTACAGAGATGAGGTGACAGGTGTGTCAGGGACACAGTACCTGGTAAGCTGCGACTGCTTCACTGCTGGCACGCAGCGCCCAGACAGGACCGTCTGCTCCCTCGGTCCCTCGCTCCCCCTCCGCCAGCTCTGGGCAGAAGGCTGCTCCTTCACTGCCTCCTCGCCGCCGGTGTGTTCAGCTAGACGTTCAGCCCCCCTCCCGCTATCATAGTCCTCCTCCCGTGTGCCCTCCCCCTTTGACTCCGCCTCCTCTCCGTCGCACCACCTCCCTGTCTTCCTCCAGCGTCAGAGTCCTCCTCAAACTCCGCGGCGACGATGGCTATTTGGTGTTTGAGGCGATTCCTTGCCACCTGTTTAAATCAAATATGCATTATAGGTAATAAACCACGTATTATGAGGATAACACACATTTTATATAAATGCATACATTTGAGCCAGAGAATTGCTCCACATAAATATGCTATATACTATATGTACAGTATCATGGTATAGCTGGGTGCAGTTTGGAGTTAGAGCCATATTAAAAGCACAAGTGATGCACCCCGAAATGAGATGTGAAAGTCCCCCAACCTTTACTGCAGTCTTACTGTATTTTTATAAGAAAACTACAGTGGACTACGCTCTTATAGAATCGTGGGTTCAGTTTATTCCCAACACCTTTTACAAATAAGTATTTACTGTACATTTCAAAGAAAGGTTGTCTTCTGAATAGGATTCTACAGAAGGAAACGTTTCGTGGGGAATCATATTTTGACGTTTTAGTGCAATTCCAACAGCGCAATTTATTTATTTGTCAAAACAGAAAGATCTAAAATACCCATCCAGATTCCACAACAGTAGCCAGCATTTCAGTCCTCCTTTCCCCCTTTTTCTCTCTCTGTTCCCCCTCACTCACTCCCATAGAGAGCCCTCTACTGCCTCAGCCCCTGTTTCCATAGTGACACTTTCCCCGACTATGGCTCGACATAATCAAGTGAACAGGATAGGGGTGGGGGTTGGGGTCTGGAAAAAGAGCAAAAAGGGAGAGAGGACAAAGTGAGGAAAAAAGTGAATAGAAGAAATGCCAAAGATGGGTAAGAAAAATACGTAAAAAATAGTAGCGATAATTAGTAAAGGCGTTCTGCTATTGCGAGGGAAAGACATTCTCTCCTGGGTACATTTTGCTCTGGTGCTTGGTTGAGATCGGATTGGTTGTAAAGGCCTTGGCATATGGATGTCATAATTAACATGCTCATCAACAACAACTGGATGGCCACTTGTGCTCAGCAACAATAGTCCCGTTAGAGCAGGAATAGATTTTTGGGTAGGGATGATCAATCTGAATTTTAATGAGCTCAGCATCGTACTGCAGCTGTATAATGTTGGTTGGAATTGGGTGAGAAACACCTTGAAGACAAGAACAAAAAAAAACTGTCATTTTTCCAAATACTGTGTGTTGCAGGCTTAATGTATGAATGGACCAAAAATAATACAATACAGTCCCCACACTAGCGCTATACTACATAGGATCTTTACAGTGGAGAAACTAGCTTCATTTAAACAAGGTGAACATTGCATTTACCAGTATGTTAAGTGCATTTTGCATTTCAAAACCTAACAGCATAACAACATACACTTCTCATACAATAAGAAGATAACATATTTTCATATAATGCTTTATAAAAAAATAAGAAATAATAATAAAAAATAAAAAATAAAAATAATATATATATATATATATATATATATAAAATGTAATATACAAGTAGACTAAGTGGATACAAGCAGGACAGCAGGCTCAGTTCTAATAAAAATAACTACTATTGATTTCCTGTATAGTTTTCAAATCCTGATGTACACTGTACACATAGTTACTGTAGATCAAAAGTGTTACCATGGTAAAGGCAGAAGACTCTTTGCTGTCCTCCAGCACGATGCCAATTTCAGAGCTGTAGCATGAAGCCACTACCTGGCCAAGGAAATGTTGTCGGAGAGTGTTTATGTCTTCTCTAACTCTAGATTCCAATCCCATACTGTTAGCTATCCCTGTCTTTAGTTCAGCCGGCACAATGACTGACAGCTACTTGATTGGGACACTCAGGATTTCTCTGCCATCAAGACACATTCCTGGGGGGTGGATTCAACCAATTACTCCTCAAGGGTCTCAAGACAACAAGCTGGAGAGTGCGACCTACAACCCATGTTGCAAGCCGGAGGGTAAGCTACACAGAAAAGACAGCAGAGGTTTCTGAATCCCTACCAAAATCTAGGATGTTATCTCTGTGGTAATTGGACAATGAAGGCTTCCTGTATCAAGGGTTTGCCTTAAGGCTATGGAAACAGAACAAGAGTATGGACATGCATTTAAAAACATTACAGTATATGCTGGTTTAAAATATTTGACAATATGGAATCGTCATCATTTCCACTCCATACTTGGCCGTGTTCGCTGTCAAAGACACAGTTAAAATGCAGCCATGTTGGCAGCTTCATGTGTGCCCGTGTGTGCTCTTTTCATTCATGGGGTGCCACAGAGCCACCTAAATGTAAATGATGTCTTTCATCTTCTCACCTCAGATGTGGCTGTCAGCCATTTCCATTATACAGTAGGATCAGCTGAGACACACAAGACAGACTCCAAAGACACTCGCAATAAGAACAAAGGATGTGGAGAGACGTAATGTGCATGTGGACGCACAAATGTATGTGTGGGCACATAAACGTGCACTCTCGGTGCATACACACGCAATCGCAGGTAACCCACCACTTATTATTCATGTTATTTCTTTTTGGAGCAAGTGGATTGAACACAAACAATACAAAATAATAAGTGTGGAATCATGAATTATTATTTTAAAAAGGAACAATGTGGCCCCACCGCAGTTTGAAACAGATTGAGGGGGAAGGGTAGAAGCTGTGGGGACAAGGGGGAGGGGGTAGAGAGGAGTGCAACACTCAGCTGGTCCCATTGAAATACTCAAAAGTGAAACGACGTGCATTTGATTTTGGTCTGAGGCGATCACTGTGGTTGCGAACAATGAGGAATCCGCCAGCTGTTCTGTTCCAGATGTTCATTAGAGGCCGCCAGCAGAGGAATATGGCTGTTCTGGATGGCTCCCCGTGTGTAAATATGTGCAATTGTAAATGTGGAGGAAGTAGCGGTGAAAAGGAGCATGTATGCTCAACAAAACCCTTCTGTGGGTAAACGGATTTAATTAAGAACCACCCCAGATTAACCAGCAAAGCAAACAGTTTGTGCCTCGGGGAAACTCAGGTGGTCATATGTGATTAATCTGGACAGTCTTGTATTACCTCAGGGTGATAATAGTCTCTCACCATGCATTTTATACACTCCGTACAGTTATGTGAACAAGCCGTCAGTACAAACATTATAGGCTACAGCTGTTGAAATGGAACTCTGATGGAGGTTTCCTGTGGTTCCAAGTGCATACATACCCACGAGGCACGGGCATTCCCTTTGGTATGATTCAAGTTATCCAAGGGCAGACTTTGCAAGTAATTCATCCTTATACTATCTGTCATTTACTCTGACAGGGTCACCCTTAAGGCTTCAAAGCCTTTCTGCAGAGGACACCAATTTAATGTTTCATCTTATTTTGTTAGGGTCTTAGTTCAATTGACAGTTATATGGAGATTAAGTAAAGGTGGGGCGACACAGTACATCTGCGCCTTAGCATTAGAAAGCATCATTTATGCCAAAGTGTCCTTGATGGAGACAAGCACGCCCCTACTGACATTCGGATTTCTCTGTGGCGGGGGTGTCCGGGAAACGACGGCGGTTTTATAAGGCGATGAACTGTGAGACGGGAAGTATTGTACGCATGAGTGAAGCCCAGATCTGAGGATTCATTTTTATAGAGCTGACATTTGATTTGTTTTGTCAACTGCTTGGTATATCAAAGCAGTGGGAAGATCAGGACACTGATGAAACGTATGTATGCACTCATGAAATGTGCGGTTGAAACCAGTGTTACAGTACAAACATCAATGTGTTTTGGTTTGAAAGTCCTAATGCCCACAGAACAAGTAGCATAATATGTGGACTATTTCATTATTTGACAATTCTTTCTTCTGTTAAAAAAAAAACACCACTAGGCAAACGTATAGGCAATTCATTAAGCAATAAAATAGTGAAAACAGGCAGTTTGGCACAGCCAGATAACCCGGGCTGTGAAAAGTGAACTTGTAGAATAAATGTCGTTAATTAAAATACATTACAAGAAGAACCGCGGAGGGTGGCGTTTCTATAAGTGAGGGAAAATGGTCTTAATGAATGCAGAAAGGGCAAGGCAAAAAAGGGCAGCACACGCGCTGGTTGCAAGCATGCCAAGACCCTCGGCTCCTGAGATGGCTTCATTAAGCCCACCAAACCACGAGCTGTCACTCCCGGAAATGGGTGAGGCGCGCCAAGGAATGGGGAAACAACAACACAGTAATAACATTGACATTTGCAATGTTATTACGCCGTGGCGTCCGATATCATATCCAATTTCTGCCCGCGCTCCCTTAATTCCTTTTTAATTGCTTTTCTGTGTTAGTTCCGGGATAAGGCTGTCTCTCCTCATTGCTGAATATGAAGGGGTGGGGACACTGGCATGGGGGGAGGAATGGTGGCTGTACAAGTCAACTTCAGCATCTAATTTGGGGACATCCATTAGTCCAGTTATTGAGACCGATTCCAATGAAGTTGTATGTATGTAGACATGTGCTTTAATTATCTGTTTAAGTGCCTGAATAGCTTGCAGAAAGATTTCTCCAAGAATAAACATCGTCAAGGTTTTTCAAGGAAACGGCTGTTGTTTCAAACTTTGTGATGTGCAGTGCTCTGCATTACAGCTGCCCATACCTTGAAGGAGAGCACACAGGAGGAACTGTGCAAATACAAAATGGCTACTAAATATAAACTCATTATTAAGATGCAGCACCTAGTTAGCCATAATGAAATGGTGGAACAATGGCGATGCCCTTGCCTGAGGACCAGAAATGTTAAAAGATGGGCAGTTGTGTTGTGACTTCCCAAGAGGAAGCCGTTAACTGCTTCCATTAAACATGGATTATATTAGCAAGAGCACACTGGATTTCACCTCCATCACGCTGGTGACTGACTGGTGGCATAGCCGGGGTGCATCACATAACTTGGCAAGCCCAGAGTTACTTTTATCCAGCCGTGTGTGTGGTGGTTAATCAAAGCCCATCATTTCCATAATTCATGAATGCCCATCTGTTTGCCACCTACACCCGTGCCCAGTGCAGAATATACAAAATCGAGAGAGGGACCAAGGGGCTATTTAATGACAGCCCAAGCGAGGTTTGTACAATCTTCCTCGCAAGCAGGCACGCATGCACACACAATATTCGGGTTGAACAATTATTCATGACAAACACTAGTGTTTTAATATGTATGGTAAAAAAATGTGGACTCCGAATGGAGAAAACAATTGTGTAAAATGTGTGATCTCCAAGCAGCTCCTCAGGAAAATCTTGTTTTGCTGTGGCATCAAACAGACTTTATGCAGATGAAATCAAATACTTTCATGTTATTTCGAGTCCTGGCTCTGTGACTCATTCAAAGGAGCAAATGCATGAAGATGCACAACACGTTTACTGACATTAGGCGGATGAGAAATAAATCATTGAAGTTCAATTAAGAACTATTTTGGCTATATTAAGCAATCCGTTGTTTCAATTTCAAAGCATTACATTAGGGGGTTCATTTTGCCATTGGGTCCTCCATATACGGTACATGTATGTAGTATAGTAGCCGATAGGTTCTTGCTAATTGACTGTTAATTTAATACAATAACAGATTTGTTAATTAAAGCGGTACTGAAGGAATTTTCATTTTGCATGTCAAATTATCCAGAAGAGATGTCAATGCGTTTTGTAGACAAATTAAGAGTTTAAATATAACATTAAATATTGCTTGAAATTGCAATGTCTGTATGTTGCATGCATTATGATGTTGTTTCCATGTATAACAAACACCTCTGAAGGGATACCCAATCAAAAGCAACAGTTGTACGGACTACGGTATACAATATATAGCAGGTGGGAATTGAACTTTTCAATTACGGTCTGGTGTGCAAGGGTCACAGATGCAATCAGTGCTCCTGTGACACAGCTGTTTATAAAAGTATAACAGCACAGCTCAATTGAACTACAGTAAGGGACAAGCATAGATGGTCTGAAGACATTTTAACTGATGAAACTTTGTAAAGTACCCTAATTGTCCATTTGTAAGAATTCATTAATATGTGAACTTGTCCAGACAATTATGCAAAGCCACAAAAATAATTTAAAATGTCAAGCACTCAAGATTATGAAATACGTACAAAGTACAGTTTTTTTTTATTTGTTTATTCATTTTACGTTGTCCTGTATATTAGTTTTTCCATGGATATAAGCTCTGATGCCTGGCACAGGGTGCCAAAATGTTGAAACAAAATAGAAGGCGCAAATATGACTTGAAAACAATAAAATGAAATAAATAATTGCTTTGTGTCTTGATGCCGGTCAATGACAGAAAATTAACAATGTTGTAACGTGAACAGATAATTACATTAGAAGGGTATTTCAAGAAGCAGAATTACGATACATTAATAAAATGCTGAAACTACATATTGACCAATCCTAATACACATTTCTGTCAAAATAACTGAATTATAGTCTTTCTGCTAACTAACTGAATGAAAGTTATTAAGTCACAGTGAAAGTGTCAGTTTAACTTGTCAAGGTCCATGATCATTTAACGCAATTGTTCTGTATGCTTGAATTTTAATCACATTTGCAAAATATTTTTTAAATAATCCATTGGCTATTAATGTAAATACTCAATTGCAATGTTTCTATTAGTGTGTCAACAAGGAGGACACCTTCTTGGCCAGGTTTTTGAGCGATATTAGAAGAACACTGATAAAAGCCAGTGAACTGCTACACTAGCAAGATTTTCTTCACAATGACAAGAGCCAATGTTTCACTACAAAGTTACCTTGGCACATCCTTGAAGCATCATGTTTTGTCATAATTAAGGGTGAAAAGGCAGTATAGTGGGGAGACGGTTACCAATTATTCTGGTGATTGACACTGGATGTGTAATATTTTGTCCTTATCCCAAACACAGTATATACTTTTTTTAAATCAAAACAAAGCTAGAATGTTGTGTTAGCATGGTATATTTTTAACAGGTATCTAAATTAACCAATCACCCATCATTGCATGCATGCATAGCTGCCTACTAAATGATGGCATGGCATTAAATGAGTAGACTGTAAAAGCAAACATCTTCAGCACTGTTCAAATTACTCCAAAAATATTTCATTGACGGTTATGATATGTTGACATTATTTACAGGTTTTTCAGTAAGGCATGCCATTAGTCGAAACTTTCCCAATCAGGAAGAGCTATAGTCCGTGTGTTAGTGGGTTACAGTCTGTGTCACAGTTAAAGTCATTGTCAGAATAATAATACTGCATACAGACAGAGAAAAGTTCCACTTTTGAGCGTCTGAGAAAGTTTATACTTCTCCTGTGGATTTCTACAGTATATGCTCACAACACAAAACTATGGCCCCAATTCCTTCACAAGATCAGTACCACTATTTACTATCTCCTACATCCACAGTTCGATTTACAGCTACATTTTAATACTGTATCAATCTTATCTCAGAAGCTCAGAGCAGAATACGCTATCTCTTAGGTTTTTGTTAACATTAACGTCACCTGCAATTGGCAACTAAACAAACTAGACATTAGTCCAATTGTAGTTAAAAAAAAAAAAAAAAAACTTTATAAAACGTTTAAAAAGTACCCTCCTCTACTTGTGTCTGGATTTGCCCTTGAGGTTGTAACCAGCATTTGTGTTTTTGGTTTGAAATGACATACCCCTCCAAAAACCAAGTGCTGGGTGGTTAACCCCTCTGTACTCTTCCCCCTTCTCCCACATGCCTTTCCTGTTTTTCAAAATATAAACAGCGAGCTATAGCATAAATCTAGCGTCTGTTTGGCTGTGTAGCACAATCAAGGAGTGTACCTTTAACACAGTACCATTTGACAAAGCAACTTTCACTATTTGATTTGATATACTGTACGTATCTAACAGAAACCTTCACCATTCTTTCTTTTAAGAAGGCTTTTTCCCAAGACAAAGCATTAATGTTTTGACCCATTGAACTCAATGGGCATTACCTGCACACATGCTATGAAAGAAGTACATTCATTACATTATGCTGTTGTCACACTAGCTTTGGTTCATGAGACATCTTAAGTTTAGAGACATAATTAGTAAACAGACAGCAAAGCCACTTAATTAAGTTACAAATGAGAGTGACAGACATCACCTGTGGAGAAAACACAGCTTCTACTCATTTGTGTGTGTGTGTGTTCTCTTGCTTGAGGAACACAGCACGATATGTCAAATGCTTGGCCAACATATTAAGTGGCGCTTCCAGCAATGTTAAAAGTTAAAGTGCTGAGCTAATGTTACAAAACGATGTACATTGTATTAAGTGAACCATGGCAATGAATGACGTGGTTGTACAGGATCATCACTGGATCGTCAGCCCATAAAAATAGCACATAGTTTGTCGCCACCTAGTGGTCAAACTAGGTAGTACAATCAACCAGGTAATCATCTGAATCTGTTCAACAATCATTTTTCAAAGCTTGTTGTCTAATTCCTGTATAAAACACTTCGTTGCCATCTAAAAAACACTTTTCCCTTTCAAATGCCAGCGTAAAACTTCAGACCAACATGCATGGAAAAAAGAAAAAGATCTGCACCTTATTTTGACCTAGATTACCATACTGTAACTATGAAATACCAGAAATGGTGATAACATTAATCAATTCATACATTTGGTGCGTACTTTTCAATAGCTACCATATTGTTTTTTGTATAGGTAAAATAAAATAGACAAAAAAAAAACAGCATAACCAGAGTAAGGCAATTAGATATGGCTGCAGTTGTATAGGTAACAATTTAATGTGGTGTGTGTTCATGGGTATACGTTTGTGAGGTTACATGTGTGTATGCACATCTGCAGGTTACCTTCCCTTCATTAGGTGTTTGGTTACGCCAGGCAGCGCAACCAAACACAGAATTGACCAATCATACTGGTGGAGCCTGCAGTAGTCCGTCTAAGTCGTCACAAAAATAAACTTTTTAGCATGTTCATGCAAGGACACCTCCACATTACTGTATAGTCCTGGTTCAAAATGTAGGTTTGAAAAGCATGTATACGGGTGTCAGTTTGACTCCTTGGACATACAGTAAGGTGACATCATTTGAAGAAAGACTAAATGTGAAAGATGCTTTATTTTCCCCCCTGGTGTTTTCCTCCTATATTCTTTCATGCATCACCTACCCTACCATGTCAACAAACACATGAGTCTGTATGGATTCAATGTCTTGCTTAAGGACACTTAAGCCAGCTGGACAATTGAGAGTCATGGGGGTTAAACCTTAGACCGTCGAGTCATGAGAGGTTAGTAGTTCTCTAAAACTCTTGACCTTCATGCTGACCAAAAACAAAATCATGGTTTGTACTGCAGGTAATAGGGTCAAACATAAATGCCTTCTGGGTTGAGACTGGAGGAGACAGCATTCTGAAGAGCTCGCAGGTCATTGGGTAATAGGCGTGAGGAACCAAGTCGCTTGAGAAAACCAGAGTCAAGTTCTATGATAGTTACAAGAAAAGGAAAATACAAAACATCAGTGCCTGGAAAAATTGTTTCCAGAATAATAAACAATAACCCCAATTAACAATGCACCCGTTATTATGTGCCTGTCCACAAGATGGCACTGCATTCATAATAAATTATAACAGTATACTGCATGTTCATTTACGGTAATAAACAACTGTATTCAAATGTATGAAGTAATAATACGTTATCTTTGTGTAATGTATAACACTGTGGTACAGTATGTGTATATAAAATACCATTGTTATTCTCCTCAGTGGGTTGAGCAGGCAGCACAGTGACCTTGGTGCCAGTCTGCTGAATAAACTGCTGTAGGTTGACTTGTCTCAGTTCCTTGGTCAGTTGCTCCAACTCCTGCTCCTTTTCCTGTTGCAGAAATAAAATACCATAAAGCAAACTAGACTGGATAGTCGCCTAGGGCTGACACCCTATAAATAAGTGCAATGAAAATATCACATTGAGCACTGACTTACAATTCACTTTAAATTAACATTTGCAGCTAGTGGGCAGATTATAATATTGCAGAGGAATATCAATAAAAGGCTATGATTTACACAGTACACTGACATACATGAAGTCATAACAACCTTTCAAATAATACAGGAAGGTGAACACCAAAAAACACCAACATTGCCAGATAAGATAATAGATATGATTACTGTTTAATATAATTAGAATTTACAATTATACATTAAAAGATTAGACAACGCGATTGCCATTATGCCCACGCTCCAGTCTCCCCCTACAACTCTACATAGCAACAACTCAGTCTGAGCCTATGAGCACTGTAGGAGGAGGCATGTGTTTGTGAAGTTTCAAACCAACACGCTTGCACAACACTGGTTTCAACCACAATGGTCATTCAGGAATGTACCTTTAAAATTGTTATTTGGAAGAAAGATAAATATTGATATTGTTCTCCCCCAAACTGGTTGCATTTCCTCTTGACAATACTTTGAATAAATGCTCTTCTCAAGCCACAGTGGAGCGGTGAACTGAAAAGTCAGGGATTGTGTCCTTATTCAGGCCCCTCTGTAAATCAGCCAAAGAATTCTGTAATACCCTCCTCCCTATTACCTCACACCCACGCCCTCCTAGTCCAGTCAACACAACATTCCACTGCGAGGGTCTAAGCAACACATTAGGTCACCCTGGAAGTTAGCACACCGCCCCAGGAGCTTGGGAGTCGTTATCTCGACTAGTGCTTAGAGCAGGTTTGAGATTGTGAAAGATTGAACAAAAAGGCTTAGCACGTTCCTCACACAACAAACTCATAACATTTTATTAATTAGGCTTTTTGAAACCACGTAATCGTCTAAAAGACACTGCTGCTCAGATTGTGTATAGAATATAGGCTGTCACAAATATGACCAGAAAAAAAAGGAAGGAAAACGACATCTAAATTGACATTTTATGGCATTTCAAATATTTGGAAAGTTTCACACTAGTGATAAATACATTGAAAAATGTAATAAAAAGGGACAAAATTACTAAAAATCTAATGCTGCATATTTCACACTGGGAATGTTTCCACAAAGAGATTTGACCTGCAGGGTGTTACTGGACTGGCCAAGGGAGCGCTGCAGTGCTCGGCAGCTGCTCTCCAGCCGCGCACTGTGTTGGCTCTGCAGCTCCAGCTCTGCCCTCACTTTACATACCTGGAGCTGCACCTGCAGGTCAAACAGAGCCAATGTCTTAGGAACAAGAAGTACTTCTCATATCAACTGATAGATATATATATATATATATATATATATATATAAACATTTTACAACCC
>JAODUG010025356.1:0-15725 GCA_027564795.1 Aphredoderus sayanus
TTAAAAAGACACGTATATTTACTTTATTTAACATATGCTCCAACACAGAGTTAAATCCTCTTCAATTCAACAGAACATTGCTGTTTGAAATGCAAGACAACTCGGGGAAAAGCAAACTGTCTAATAGAGATCCATCTGTGAAGAAACATACCTGTTCAGCTAAAAAACAAAAGCCCTTGTCTTCCCGAATACATTCATAAGTCTCTCCAAGTAAAGGGTTGAATGGCTTGCTTCCTGCTCTGTAGTAGGTAGATGAGTAGCCTGAGACTGCAAAAGCGGCAACAATCACCTGCGCGAGAGACGGAACAAGACAATCAACAAAACCCAGGCAAGATAATATGGCTTATTAGAACTTTTTAATGAGTAAACCAAAAATCCTGAGGATAGGTGACTCAAGGTCAACAACTGCATGGGAGTGCGATACAGGCCTGCAGTCATGCCTCCATGTTAGAGGCTATTAGCATTGCAATGTCAACTCACTGTTAAAGACAAAAATATCTCAAATGTTCTTGGTATTAGAGCACATGCCACATTACTCTATCACACAAGGCAAAAGTGGGAAAAATTAAAGTCATTTTTAAAGTTGATTTGCACAGGGTTTAATCACACTTACAGTAAAAAGAGTTTCACAACCCACATCACTTCCAACATAAACCATGTGTCTGAGAGTACGGTACTTTGTTACAGCACCGCCAGAGCCCCAAAGGTCCTACCCAGTTCACTGCTAATGGTCAAAAAATGAACATGTATATAAGATATATATAAGATATACAGTACATATATCTTACTTGTCTTTTAAACAATATATATGTCCTTTCATAGATACGGAATTAACCATTTTATTCCGCAGTGCACCCCTGATGTCGCCAGGTTGCCATGGTTACCGACAAGGGTAGCTGACTGGCTGCAGCTACAGTATGCCAGTTTGTGTAAAATGTAAAGTTGAGAGCCGCTGCTTCAGAACCAAAAACACAGCTTGCTGGCGCCCTCTAAGGGTCACGTGTTGTTACCATGCGTTCAAAGGGGTCCTCCGTCTCAGCGGCCTTGTCCAGCAGCTCGCTGTACTCCAGCTCCTCACACATGTGCTGCAGGGTGTTGAGGGGCTCGTTCAGCTCCACAGGCATGGACACCTTAGACAGGTCCTTGCCAATGTTGTTCCTCAGGATGTTCCACAGGTTGATGTTGCTGGTGTCCGGGGAGGGTGCCGGCAGGCAGATGCGCCGCCCGTTACGGAAGGCACTGCCGGCAAAGTCCCCGTTGGCCACTGTAATGAGGAACCAAGAGGAGAATTATGTAACGCCTCAAGCCAGCTCATATTTCATTTGAAGCATCACATGCTTTTTCCAGTCACTTAGGTGGCTGTGTGTAACATATGAATTTGTTATGAGTACAGATTCTTCATGTTTCTGTCAGCAGCTAGCCTGCCACTAGTTAAACTATCTAACTGCACGTGTATGTATGTATGTATGTATGTATGTATGTATGTATGTATGTATATATATATATATATATATATATATATATATAAAAATATAACTAATTCATTAGATCACTTGGTAGAAGGATTTCTCAACCCCTCCCGCCACACACACACACAGCTTTCCAAATCTGTAAGAGCCCTGTGCATCTCAATCTAACCGATGGTGATGTGATACAGTATGTGGCATTGAGGTTGTCCTTTCTATGTACTCTTGGCATGGAACTACAAAGTCAAGTACTGCACCTCATTTAGGCCTACATTCACAGCATTTAGCAGACACAGCGACATACAACAAGTACATCTGTCAACAGCTGAATAGGTCATACCAGTAATCCAACAAGGTTCTGTCCGAATAAGGACAGCAGCATGTCCTCAGGCCTAACATCCCCCGATGCTAATAAATTAACCGTGTGCGGGTACGTGAGATACATACTACAGGTACATATCATTATTTGTCTGTACTGTATGTGCATTTAGCCTTACATAAAAACACTTTTTAGGTGGTTCACCTGCACAACCAAATGGATGGTTGATAGTGTGCACCTTATAGTGTGTGTGTGTGTGTGTGTGTATAGGGAGGGAGTGAAGGGGCTCTACTTTGTCTGGAGACGTTATCGGTCACACTGGCGTTGTCCTCTGAAATGTTATCGCTCACGTCGCTGACGTATGACTCATCGTCTGAGGCCTGTAAGGGACACAGCAACGCACGCCAGTGAAGCGCACCGATACTACGCCCGTTCTCAGCAACACACACACACACAAACACATATATATATGCACACGTGCACTCAAGGACGAGCACGCGCACACACGCACGCACGCACACACACACACACACTGCAGTTTGCCGGTAGCGAACAAACTGCAGCAAGTGCTGGCTATCTGACCCACTGCAGTAATCACAGGATGAGACACTGCAGCATTTTCATGCACTTTATTTAGCAAACACAATGAGGCCATTGATGCTGTTGAGGAGCACATCGTAGCAGCCCGTACAGTCTGTAAGGCTGCTGTCTGCCGGTGGAGGTCTGGCCAACAGCACGCCTGAATGGACCTGGCATCTGAGCAGTAGTATGGACGCTGTGACGAATTTCCATGCTGAATTTAGGGCAGAAACATGCCTACCCGGGGAACAGTAAGGCTCTACAGAGGCCATATTTGATTTGTTCCGAGTACATACTGTATTAGGGGCTGAGAAGGTGATTGTTCATGGGGAACAATCAGGGATTTGCAAGAACATAATGAGTTATGTCAGTTACTTTCTGAGCAAACCAAAATGATTGTGTTGAGCGATGGCCCTAACCACTGCCATAAAGAAAGGGCTTAACATTGAGAGGCTGAAGCTGGAAGTCATAAGGGACAGGCAGAAGAGAGAAGCACTTTGTTATAGGAGCCCAGTCAACCCAACACCAGGATTATGTGGGGGGTAGATTAGAGTGGGGCCCTCCAGTACAACAGGCTTTGTTTGAGTTTCCGTTGTGCCACTATCTCTGCCTAATCGCATACTAACTCTTCACACATGGCCATCACCGTTGCTTTATCTGAGATCCCAGCAGCAGGCCTCCATTAAACTGCCCCTACTGTCTCCCCCTGCAATCTGCTCCCCAGGGTCCTACAGTACTGCCAACAACACTTGCATGCCTCAATGGCCACCACTGAAAGTCTTACCTCATTCTCGGAGGAACTTGCAGACAGAAGCACTTCCTGTGCGTCAAAGAACTCAGAGACAGACTCTGACATGGAGAGACGGCTCTCGTTAGAGGCCTGTTGGGTCAGAGGGATCCCCATTTGTTCACCCTGCACACAAACACATGAACACCCCAATCGAATTTCAGCTTGATCATGGGATTTGACTGTATGCAAACTAAATAAGCAGGTCACTAGTCACTACTCTTGTTTGTCCTTGCAGGAGGACAACCCCATCTATTTCTGATTAGTCACTTTCCCTTTTATCCTTGATGTTAAGGTCAGCATAAACGAATGACCCTTTCAGGTCATCTGCCACATTGTAACGGTTGTCCATCACTATCGACGATCCAGGATCAATAATGCAACTGACAAACGTAGTAAATTGAGATTTCCTGTTGGACACGGGAGATAGCCTACCTCGTCTGTCGCGGAGATAATGTTGACACTCACAACCTGCTCGGTCAGGACCGACTCTGAGTGGATGCGGTTGAGACGGGTTCGAAGTTCTGTATTCTGGGACAGTGCCTGTGGTATGGACGATGACAAAAAAGGTTTCCAGATTACTTGTCAGTCCTATCCATACAGAGCTCCAATTCCCGCACATTGTCCAACCCTACTCCTACACCTAGTTGGAGGTGGAATATTTGGTTATCTGGGGATTCTACAATTACAAGTGAGGCATTTAGCAAAACTTCTATCTAAAAGCACCTTACAAGTACGTATGGTTAAGTATTACAATTAGGGGTCAGGCATCATGAATCTCAAGGATGTTAACAATTAGGTAGGCCAATTCTAGGTCTTGAACCCATGACCTTCTGGCTGCGAGTTGAACATCAAAACCACTAGACTTTATAATGCAATAATTTCTACTTCAGAAGAAGCAGAGCTTAGCCTGCATAGTCTGACCTGAGACTCCTTCAGCAGTAGGCGAACAAAAGCCTCCAATTACAAACAAAACAAAGACAGCATCTGACGCATTTCACCAGAAGGATGTCAACCGATTGCAGAGGAGGCGCAGTCCAATTAAGCCATCTGGTTAAAGCCACAACCCTGAGGAGGTGAGTTAATGAACTGCATACCACACCGTCCTCTATCCAATTAATGTGGGAGAAGATGACGGGCGGTTCGGAGAGCACTCTTCCTTATTCTCATCTGTGCAGATTTGGGTTTTCTAACCATTATTACAGAAAGCCATGTCTAGTGGGTTTCCTCTGACTGCCTGATGTCTATCTCACACTGTCAAATTAGTAATGGTCACATTGATCTCAAAGCAATAAGATTATGATAACATTCTGCTTTAGCTACTAGCCATTTGAAGTGTGCAATGACAGCACCAAAACCCCTGTGCACGACGTGAGTGTGTGTATGTGTGCGCGTGTTTGGGAGGGTAATGTGCACAAAACACATTTTCCTAAAGGTTTTATTAAACATAATAAAACGCCATAACAAAAAAGCAAAAGAAACAATTATTTCAGAATCAAATGGCAAAACTCGCCTTGTGACATCTTGCAATCCCTCCATCTTGAGTTCCTGACCCCCCCTAGTCTAAAGCACAATATGTTTGCTTCCAGGGATGTTTGGCTGCTGGACAAACACAGTGGTGTTACCTGGGACAGAGACTTCCTGAGGGTGTTGATCTGGGCTGACTGGCTGCACTGTTCCTGGTCAGACAGCACCTGCTTAATCTTCTCTTTCTCTATGGCCACCGTGTTGAAAGCTGACTTCAGCAGAGAGTGGACTGGACAAAGAGAGGACCGGACAAGATGACATCCCTCCACAAAAGTTTAATTATGTGTAAGAATACAGCTAATACTAATATAATGTACAAATACATACTGCACAGTATAAGATAAGAAATGAATAGAGGAAAAAATTGCCAGAGGAAGGAAATTACAATTGTTGTATACATCGATTTATGTTTTATATGTAAAATCTGAAGAAGAAGAAGATTGGGGTTTTTAACAGTCTAAAGGTAGATATGTTTAACTGAAATACGTTTGCAGCCTAAGAGATATTCAGTTCATGTAAATAGGCTGTAACCATAGTGAGAGCCTGGGATAGAGAGCACTTATCATTGTGTGTATACTGTAAATATGTTAATACTCCCACGCTCAAATTCAGCTGTGTATCAAAATGCCAGAAGCTGCATTTAGACATCCTGCCTACCTTTCTGGGCGATGGTGCAGAAGTCCTCTTGCAGTTTGATGTAGTCATTAGAACCCTCTATGCTGTCTGTCAGCCTGGACACAGGGGTCTGGAAGTCCACCAGTTCAGCGCACAGGTTGGGGTTGGAGGAATGGAGGCGCACAGGAGACATACTGGCAGACAAGGGGACCTGGGGAAGGCAGGAGAGAGGACGTGTCAATCATATAGAGGACATCTAGAGGTGCTGCAGTAAGTGATTGTCAAGTAGAACTGCTGTATGTGTATAGAATAGCAGCCTATTGGCTGGCTGTGTACTGTATGAACAGCTTTATAGTAGATTAGCACGAACCAGTTAACCAGTGGTAGCATTTAAACATGGTTAATTAACCATTATCCATGTCCAGGCCTTATCACAGTCTGTCTATGTAATCAAATTTGAATTCATAATAAATAACTTAATAATACATAATGAATAATTCATAATAATTATAGTCTATACGCAATTTGTGAATCAATTTTCACTTATCCAATTGCGAGTTTGTAGAATTTGAATATAGCTGCAGAAAGTAAAGGTTCATCAGTGTACCTTAGAGAGTTCAAAAAGCACAGAACAAGCAGCCTTCTCCTGGCTAACATGTCAAGCACCATATTGGAGAGAATTACTGTAGTAAAGTTGAAAAATCATTAATAAGACTACAATTAGTTTTCCTAACACTTAACATACATTAATTAGTATCAGCACACTGATAGCAAGAGGAAACAAATTAGGAAAGCACTGAAACAGCAACAAGTAAAACAGACATACATAAATAAATAAACAAACAAACAAACAAACAAACATTCTTGAATTAGAATATTTTAAACATTTAAGGGGAAAAAATATATATTAAAGATTAAAAGGTAATGAGCTGGAGCTCGGACCCAGCTCTCGTTGCTTCCAATAAGTGCATGGAAAGGTTCAATGTCTTGCTCGTGGTTCCCTTAGAATGGCAGTAGATTTACCTCTGCTCTTACAGATCGCTTACTTGTACCGTATCTCAGCTATTGTACAAGGACATTGCATTCTGAATGTCTGAAAGCTATCATGTAATAACAAATGTCAAATGGCCATTTGTTTGTGCTCATGTGTGTTTGTGTGCACGCTGCACGAACACACATGCACACAGATGTATATGTATGACTCAAAGGTACCTGAAGTTGGAATTTTGCGTCTTTGCCGACACTTTTTGTTCTCCATCTTCTGTTCAAGCGCTTTTCTTTCTTTGACAATTCTACATAATTCTACATCACAGATGTAAATCAAAACAATGCAATATGGTGTTAATAGGACAGATTCAAGGAAAGTTCAAAGACAACTTGCAGTGCAATGCAACAAAGCAGAGGAACATTCCAGCATAGTGAGTTGCAAACATACTGTGAGTTCAGTGAAAAATGCAGTTTTAAAAAGAAAAAAAGAAAAAAGGAACTCCAGTCCAGGCCAAATAAAATTGAGAAATGCAATTTCATAAATAGCAGTCGCTTAAAGCAATGCAGGCAGATGGTTCGAAAAGCGAAGCTAAAAGTCCCCACAGTGTGCATCCTTAATGCGGGTGGCATCTGACTTTTAAAACAGGCCAGGCCTGACAAAGCCTGACCAGCACAGTGGCAGGCAGAAGCCTTCATTACTACCTGATCCCCCCACCATACCCACGCTCCTGAACAAGATACGCACATGAGACCAAGAATATGTTGTGCATCTGAGAGATACCTGCATGTCAGTGAAGTTGGGTGCTGACTGTGTCCTTTGTAGGATTTCCAGACTTTGCAGTAATTTGCTCAGCTCAGTCAGGCTTGACTGACAGCGCGCAAGTTCTGAAAACAATCACACACACACACACACACACACACACACACACACACACACACACACACACACACAACGATTATTACTCGATCCTTTTGAAATATGAGACGTTATTTTCTCACTGCTTTGTACAGCTCGGACCTAGCTGCCACACAACACTACAACGTGAATATATTCATTTTATTCAGAGCTTTCTCGTATTTCTATTTCCCGTATGCGAGCGGGAGAAATCGCATTTACCTGTGTGCATTAGCCTGACTGAGGAATGATGAAGCTGCTGTGTTGTGCCAGTGGGGTTGAGGAGACAGAGGCTGAGGGGGCACGGGGAGGAAGAGCACTTACCCTCCGCACACTTGTCCATCTCCTCGGACTCCTGGAGCCACGCGGCCACCTTGCTCTGGCCGTTGCTGTAGGAGGCGGGCAGGCTGTTGGTGCTGCTACTGCTGGGGGCTGCTGGCTGCCATGGCAAGCTGCTGGGCTTGGCCTGCTGCTGGAGGGCAGGAGACAGGGATGGGCAGAGGGCAGGTGGGTAACTGGTGACTGCGATTAATGTGGCCTTAGCTACACTCCATGTCTGCATGAAAGGCATAGACTTTCTAGGCACAGTAATTCTAGAGAACGCTCACTAAATTTGAACACTTCTCCCTACAATGCCATAGGGTGCTTCCTAGATATTTAGAGAAATTTGGGGATTTTGACTAAACGTGTACATTTCAGACCCAGCTCGTTCTTTCAAACAACTGTGTGGGAGGCTGGAGGGGGAGGGGTAGAGAGGAGTACACACCAATCATCCCACAGGTACATGTGAGGGTCATGCGCTCTCAGAAGGTTATGTCGCGCTGCTTTCAACCACAAGTGTGATTACAGACACAAATTGAGGAGTCTCCCTTTAATTAGTGCTTCCATCCAAAGAGTGCTAATTAAGGCTGTTTGTGCTGCTATCACACAGCTGACACTGACCTGGGGATAAGATGACTCAACCAGGATATCGCGTCCTAACAAAAAAGACACGCTTGATGAATTACATACATTAATAAGGACTAGCTCACACCAAATCACAGCTGTAGATGAGGTGTCAGAGGGACGGAAGAACGGTCCAGAATATTGCAGTGACTTTGCCTAAGGTCACTTGAAATGACCTTAGGCAAAGGTATGTGATGTCAACATGCTCTAGTCGGGGTGCTGAGCAGCCAGCAGTACTACTGTGTCACTGTAAAATCCTTTCTGGAGCGATCACTCAAGCTGCTCTATATCTCGGGGTGCACTAAGTCATCACAGAACATCTGCTGTATACATAAGCCTTGGCGTCTCCGCTTCCTGGAAACGGTGCCGGTCTCAAAGTCCGGGGATTCTGTGATTTTCTCTCTCGGGAAACAATATCTTTGATGTGGCGGTAATTCACACTGAGGGACTGGAGTTGATCATTCATCCTTTTCCTTCTGGGCGAGCTCAGCAGAGCAGGACCCAGCTGCTAGGCATTCAGATCCCGTTCTGATCACCCCTAATGGCCCGAGTCGGACAGAGAGCTGCTCTCTCAGGAGACCTTGCACCGGCTGCTTCCAAACATTCTCTCTCTCACACACACACACACTAAACCAGACACTCTCACCTGGGCCATAGGTTCACTGTGCTGGGGAGAGTCTAGACATATAAGATGCCTGTTGTCCTGATGCACCCTGATAATGATCTGGGTTCAACGACCTGTCTAATCTGCCTTACGATATCAGACTGATACCTCATTACACCTTCACAGGCATTAGTCTTCTAATTAGCCCCGTCAACGATACAGGTGTTTAGACATACACAAACAATACAATGCTGAAAAATATGTAGACCTACAAATATTAATACAGCAGAATTTTTCTTCCAATTCTTCCATTGAAGGCACGCTTCTTCAGTGAAAGTAACATTCCTTAAAATGTTTAGATTGATACAATATTTGGCTATATACATCTATGTGCAGAAATGCAACATTTACACAACACAGTGTAGTAAGAAATAAACACAGCAAACAAGAGGTTGGTGTTCCTGTATATTTATGGTCTTTAGCAAAGCTAAGAAAATCCTCTTGTACAGTATGAATGTCTGTCTGTCATATTCTGTCCTCTGAGATACAGTTCCTCACTTCTAGATGCTACTTTGGGACTCATAATAAAAACAGGTCTAGGCAACAGTCCATTCCCTGCGGCATACTCCTCTTGAATAAGTAATTGGATTCAGCTCAGAGCAGGGGGCTCTTTGACTTACACATACAGTATTAGAAGTATGAGACATTCTTTCCAAATGGTGTAAAAACCTTGAAACTATTGGTAAGGCACGAAATGAACACTTCCTACATTAGTGTCATTTTAACTGTCACATTTTAACTGTTAACTGTTACAGCTCATTATAGTAAATGTACTGGTCTGGTACCAGACCAGTACATTAACTGTAATGAGCTGTAAGACAGTCATGCTCAACCATCTCACTAATAAGTGAGAACACACCAACCTAACCTGATGAAACAATACATACAGTACACCTGGGCAGGAGGGATGAGGGACCCACCTTGGCTTCATGGCCGGCACTAGGGGCTGGCTGTGGAGGGTCCATAGCAGCCGCGGGTGGAAATGTTCGGATGGTGGCGTCCCGAGGTGACCGCACTATCTCATTCTGCCGGTAAAGCCTGTGGTGGCGTAACTTGGACACCCAGGCGTCAAAAACATCGGGGGCTTTGACCTACAGGGAGGTTGGAGAGGCATCTCAATGCAAACGTGCACAGCTGCCAAATATTTTCTAGTTCAGTTTACTCTGAACACTCACCTTCAGGTGATAAATATGCTCCTCAGTGTCCAGGTCGATGCGCCGGGCCCTCTTCTTGATTGACATGACCGAGAGACCAACATCAATGCTGCCATGTAGTTTACCTTTCTGAATCTGAGACAACGTATTAAGGGATAATTAGGAGAAACACAACATCTTGCCATACTACTGCCATTCTAAGGTCAATCTTAGACTCAAACTTAAATGTCTAATATTATGCAAAAGGATTATGCATACTTGATATATTGCCACATGAATTTCTGCACTTTAAATTTAGAATAGCTTTTTAAAGGTGCTCTATGTAGTTTTGGCCAGCCATCTAATTCAAACTCCACATTCCAAGCAGTTAGGGGGCAGCATATCACTAGAATGTAGTGGTGTACCCGCTATCGTAAGAAGAAGTCAATACAATCACGCCTCATCCTCAGCTCCACCCTTGGAGTCTACACAGTATACATACAGACATACACTTTCAGTTGATCGAAAAGCCGAAGGTAGACTGGATGCTAGTTAAGGACTTCACCACTTGCGATACAAAGTGGTAATACAAGGCAGTAGGGCCCGTACGCTAGCAGATTAGCCTATATATTCTATAAATATCTCAGCAACTTCATTTTTAAACATTGCCTTGATCAATTTGGTAGATGTTTTAATCTCAAAATATTACATAGAGCACCTTTAAGCAGGATACATTAAGACATTATGTTCTGTTAAATTCTGTGTAAAAAGGTGTTCTACAATATGTTTAATTACTGTTAGTTGTCCTTTTAAGCTGTCTTACTGAGTGACATGGCAAGCCGGAACACAGTGTGCAATGTGACCCTTGCTGCATTTGTCTCTGCTGACTCATTCCCATGCTAGGGTGATGCCAGGCCAGTCGGCCCTATCGCACTGCCTGTGGCTCCTAGTCAGACTTACTTACATCAATGGGGGACTTGGAGTACTTCAGAATACCATTGTCCAGAACAAAAAAACGCTGTTAAAAAAAATATGAACACAAACATTGTTAGCAAAGAGTAACTAAGTTACACTAATTTCATTATTACATTACAAATTAAATCACTACTCTAAGCTGAATATGACAAATTCAGTAAGGTAGCCTTGCCACCACAGATACTGTAACTAACCTATAACACAGGACATCATCATTTATCGAATATCCAGAGCAGGACACTGACTTTTGGAAATAAATGAATACAACATCTAGTTTGGAGCATAATATAAGTAGTATGAGTATGAAGTATGAGTAGTCTAACAACTTGATATTCCCATGAAATAATAAACAACTGAATTGTACAATTAGCAATATTGTTATGCCTAAATCGCTTTCTTTCTAAACAACTACAGCTAGACTCTTTTGAATTATCACATTTGAAGCACTTTTACAATTTCTTAATTACATTCACTATGCTTCTGACAGTTTGCAACCCATAAACAGCAATCAGCCGTGGAAATGCTGAATACCGGCATGTATTTCAAATCTGTTTGAGCATGAGAGGGTGTTTTCTAGTGGGCAACCACAAAAAAGCTAATGCTGCATTTTACACTGGAGGCGGTAGGGATCTCAAATCAAGATGCCTGCACATAAAAGCTGGGGGGGAAAATGCTACAGTTATGAGGGTGACAAAACAAAGAGGTGGTAAGGTAAGAAATGTTCAGAAAGTTTCATTAAGCAATAGCACTTTGACATTAGACAATGGAATGTACTGTAAACACAAACGTGGGGTTAACAATGTTACTCTGTCATGTTCTACCTTGTGCCAGCCTTTCAGGGGCCATTTCCTCTTCTTTAACATGAAGCCTTCATGTTTATCTGGCCGCTGGACATTGCTCTGACCGATTCTCAGTCCCTCAATGATCTCCCAGCTGTCTGCCTCCTAGGGGGAAACAAAACAAGATCTCTGGATGAGTGAGTAGATCAGATCTTTGTTCTAGGTCATAGAAAAAAGCATAGGAGTAGGAGAAGCACTAATTATCTTAAAATAATATTTGTAAAACAATACAATATTCCATTTTAATCATTTTATTTCTCTCACTCTCAGTTAAGTATGTAATTTCATTTCAGTCCAAATTAATTAAGCACCTGGCCTAAGTTTACGTTTAGAATGTAAAACCCTGACATCGTGTCAATGTCCTGATTAGCAACAACGGAAATACAGTCTTCTGTGACAGTAGGACTCGTTCTACAAGAATGTGCCCCATTCTAGTTCCTCCTGCACCCTCAGCATTTCCACTCCATCAGCTTTCGCCTGACTCCGCTCTTCCTGCTTCTGTTATCTCTGCAAATCAAAGAGCGAGAGCCTCTGGTGTGGCGCTACACAGGATCAGATAGGGACATGTGTAACATCACACAGGGATCCATGGCCATGCATCCAGGATAGACACCAAGGTCAGTTTCTAATAACATGTTACCATTAACATGCTGCCCTCCCTATGCCTCTGGATGTAATATAGTAGGCTGCAGATTGTGATGTCATCATCTTCAAAGCTGTTTGAACAGGAAAGCACTTGCCCCGGGTTTACAGGACATTTAACAAATGGAGACAACAGCTTGTTTAATCTAATGGCCACGTGAAAAGATCCATCTGTTAATGAGGTCATTCACCCCTAGCAACTGTTGCTATTAGCATGGTGCAAATGGACCATGGAGACACAGAACTGAGAAAATCTAGCTAGCTCACATCCAACTAACAATTATAAGATAGAAACAGAAAAGCAAGTAAATTGTATAATGCTGTCATAATGCCAATTTATTGACCAATACTTTACGCCAATGTTTTCATCTTCAACATGAGTGCAGTGTGTGAATCACAAACAATGAACAATACTACTGAGACATAACGGAAAGATCTGTTTCTGTCTATACTGCACTTAATAAAGTGTGCCACAGGCAACAGTAGAAGCAGTTCAGTGGATAAATAACTTCCTAACAAACAGCTAACAATAGCTTCACTTCGATATCTATATAGGCAAATATGTTCTTAAATGTAAAATATTTAACAGGATTTGCTATTGTAATTTGTACAAACTTGTTTCTCGACTAGTTTATTTAAAGTTATTGTTGAAAGATCTTGTGGCAGGTTGAATAAGGAGCTGCTAATGCTTTGTTTTGGCAATGTTTGTTTGACTCCTGGACCATTTTGTCAATAATGAGACTATCTGGACAGTATATCAAATAAAACGTATGAAAGGCCTGAGTAAAATCACAACATTATAGGTACTGTACATATTATGTTCATCACATACAGTATGTCCATTATGTGTCCACTGAAATTATTGTAGGCCAAACCTTGTGGGAATCTCCACCTGCAATGTTTACTGTGGTGGACATCTCGATGCAGCAATGAATAACTCCATGAACAAAAGAAAGGACAAACACTCCTTTGTGGCATCTTAGGCTTAAATCAGGACTATAAATATCAATGCAGTAGCCTAGTTCGGTTTCACCTACACATCTTCCTGTGTAGAGATTGCACTGAACGAACACCAAAGGAGGGTGCAGGTGTCAGATAACACCCTGTACCAGGAGGCAGAATTAGGAGGAGCAGGTATGCCTACAGGTGTAACTATTACATTGTTCAATGAGTCATGGGAATACTACCAAATAATCTTCAAAAATAGGCTTAGGTCAAACAACATCCAGGACGGCAGTGTTTTAACAGAGGCTAATGTAAGGGACGCTGGGATGTTTTGTTCCGACGGCAAACATTTCCTCAATGTGCCTTGAGTAATAAGTCAGTTGTTAAGATCTACTGTACACAACCATGACTGAACTAGAATTTCACTCAGAGAGATGGTTATCAACGCGAGTGCACGTTATAGAGCGTTCTCATAATGGCTAAGCGACTGTTCTGAGGTCAGACTCAGGAACTCAATGCCCCCGTTTGCTGGCTCAGCAATAACGGTGAGAAGGTAGGCTGGCTGCCATGCTGCCTGGATGCTAATGCCGTGCGATATTAGCAGTGTCTAGAACGTAAGCATGACTGATATTGAGCATCCTTGAGAGTCCTTCAAACCAGGGAGTGATTCATAATAATAAAGCAAGCAGACACATCAATACAAATTCAGAGTAAGCAAGGAAAAATAAACTTGGGACATATTTTGCCCAGGGCAAATATTTAAAGCGGGTAAGATGAACACGTTTAATACAAAAATGCTACAGTCAGAGTTAGGCAGATGCAGACCTATGAGATGGAATACCTGGGGATAACCAATCAATCTAACTGTCAAACAATAGACAGCCTGATCTCCATGGCAATGAATAAAAGTGCCTCATTGGACACCCTCACAGACATCAGCTCCGCTCAGTAGCACTGCTGTTCCATCATTGCTTCATCTTCCATCAGTGTGTTCTGGTCATTAGCATGAACACAGCCCCTATTTGACATGATTCAGATTTAGGACAGCAGAGAAATAACTGTCATTTATTTCTCTACTGTCCTAAATCTTGCCATACTGTATGTAATCAAATGAACCTTTTCTTGATAGCACCACATTGTTTGCCAAGTTGCATTACTTAGTAATATCACAGAGAAACGACATTTGAGTAGACATGCAAAGCTGCAGTGACATTCTAAGCAAATACCTGTATGTGTGTCTGTCTACAGGTGGTGCTTCTAATTGCACTTGTGAGTGTGAGAGTCTCCAGAGCACACAGTGGACGTCAGCAGAGAGGAAAGTGACACATATTGAGTGGAGAGCACAAGACGGATCTCATTAAGCTTTCGCCCATGAAATGCTCTCTGCTCAATCTTCCTTCACCACTGGGCCCTGGCCCAGTGCAGTAAAATCTTTTCTATGTGTCCACTTCCTCTGGAGGGACATATGTTTTCCTAGGGTGCTCACCCACATACCTGAACCTAATTCCACAGTGGATGGCACACACAAGTGCAAAAAAAGATACAGACTTACTGTAGTTTGTCACAACATGACACTTGAACATGACACATCGTATTATTACAGAAATACTAGGAATTTGTATAATAGTACACAAAATATGAAAGAATCTGTACGCCTTATGATGTACTTCAACTACTACTACCGGTATTGCCTATGCATCAGGTAGTTAGAACACCCAGTGGTACTATATTCACCTCCAACACACTGGAGCTAATGCCTAGCTCATTCTAAGTGTGTCTCTCACTATTACATTGCAAGACTATTCTGCATTTACAATGTATACAATCGATTTAACAAAGACCTCATTTGATGCTGTTTTATGTTTTGTTTTACAGGTTGCTAACTGGCCTTATTAAACACATTAATAGAGATCAATCGAAAGGAAGCATCTATATTTTACTGCTGTCAGATTAAAAGGTTTTAAGCTTGAAGACGGTATAGGAAATCCTCCTGAAGAGAGGGGTATGAAGGGTTAACTGTCCGGCTCGAAAAGCAGCCGGCCTGTTACTAACTGCCTCAAACAGGCCCCCAAATGCCCACCATCTTGCTTTTATCTCCACAGAGCCACCTCCCACGGTTATAGGAGCTGGGTTCCCACACAGAACACCAGTGCGTGCCACATGTTCAGTGGAGCACCAAGAATCTGCCCGTCCCTCATGAAATATTCATTCTACTACCAACGGAAAAGCTGTGATGTCATAGATTCCAGTCCAGTGTCCTGTTTCTGTATGGTGACACAGCAGCCAACTTAAATGAGCCGTGTGTGTGTGTGTGTGTGTGTGTGCAGGCGATTGGGGGGGATCAAACTGCTGACCACAGGGGTTAACATTTAAGCCCCTGCTCTATAAATTGTGCTGAAATAAGAGT
>JAODUG010025367.1:0-16915 GCA_027564795.1 Aphredoderus sayanus
CACACACACACACACACACGCACAGGCCTATGTACATTGTATCTCTGCAGGTAGTAATTGCAAAGCCATATGTCTGCCATTGCAGAGGTGCGTTTCCCTAAGGATATAGGACACAAAAGGAAGCAGGCATTTCCTCTTCCAGAGGGATGTTTTGCTTCCTTTCTGATTAGTGAGAGTGGCTCTGTTTCCCGTGCTGCCACACATGTACAGAGATAGACCAGCCCTTCCCGAGACCAGACTATCATGAAACTGTCACGTTACTGCAAACAGGTGTCTCTGTTGCTTTGAAACAGTGTAAATATGCACAGATATGCACCATTTGTAAGATATGCCTAAAAGTCTTTTTAGCCTGCTTTTTATAAAAATGGTCTGGAATGTTTGTCTTCTATATTAATTTAAACCTATGTGCATATGTAGATAGTTTTGATCATGTGTTACCCACCTGTGAGTCATCAATAGGGTGTCATTTCTCAGTAATGCATGATGTGTTTGGGCGTTTCCCGTGCATTTAATGTCTTTCAAAAGTCGCTCATTTATTTTACTCAAAATGTTTCAGAAGAGATTGTACAAAGAGGATATCGATCACACACGCAGACGCCTATAAATAGGAGCGTTTAAGAAATCTCCTCGTGGGCTTCTTGGGTGGAGCTGCGGTGCACACGATCTGTTCTTAGTGTGAATCTCTCTTCCCCTCCTCTCGCTATCTCTCTCTGGAGGGGGGAGATACATTATCTGAGCAGCCAGAGGGAGTGGTGGTGGTGGTGGTGGTGGTGGGGTGGACGGAGTGCGAGTGGCTAGCTGAAGTTTATGGAGATTTATGGCTCCTCTCCGGGCCTTAATTGCCTCCTCCTCTGTGGGTAGCCCTGCGAGGCCCGTGGTGAGCCCGTAATGGCTCCTGCAGGTGGGCCCGCCAAAGCGTCTGTTTACCGAGACTTGTTATGGAGACAAATGGTGTCACGGCGCGCCACCAAACCAGACGACAAACAACGGGCAAAAGGCTGTGCCACGGACTTTACCTTGGCCTCCAGACGCACGGAGAAGAGTTATGGGAGCTGTAGTTTTTACTGGTGGCAATTAAATATCCATTATTGTTGTGGACCATTGTAAGAAAATACGGAAGCATTTAAAGCTGATCTAGTACCTTGAAGAGTGAACTAAGTGGAAGATGTAGACGCATGTAAATATCTAGCATTTAACTGGTTGTAAGTGCAGGATGAGTCATGCCGCACGAAGTGGTCTAATCAGCTAAACTCAAAACACATGTATGGTCTTTAAGCCATCTCATTTCAGGTTTACTTACTCTGGGAACCTTACTGCAATGTATTCGACACACTATTTTGCTCTCTTCTTCCTCTCGATCTTTATATCATTCTTTCTTTCTTTCTATCTCATGTCCATTCACATAACCCATTCACACGCATTACCCCTGTGTGCTTTTTATGATTAGGCAATGGCCTTATTTGATGGCTCTGGGAAGTTTTTACTCGGTGGGCTTCTGGTGCCGACAGCCTCATGGTTTTTGCAAAGGATGTGATAAGCTCTAGACAAGGATGTCAGGGAGGCAGTAAGTGCACTAATGACGGGGAACATTTCAGCCGTGGAGGGCATGAATATTGGATACGAATAGGAGTGCATTTATACCACATCAAAACACCCCCGCACAGCTTCTTCAAGCACTGGGGCCCATGTTTATCATGAGGAAGGTTTCAGGTGTGAGAGGTAGGGAAGTGTCTGTATGTGTATGTGTGTGTGTGTGTTTAGTAGGGGAGAGAATGAGACAACATCCCTTCAACGTCCTACATTGTGTGCATAAGCCCTTGTAATTTAAGTATTTAACCCTGGTGTTCATGTTAAAACAGAGGCCTTGATGCATCTACAGTGTGTTATTATGTAAAGCAAAACCTTGAGGTTACAAGTCATCATGAGCTAAGACCACATTCACCAAACACAACTATAAGCCAATATGGACAGTGGTATGGTGGTGTGGTACTATACCCCTCGTGATGCCCTTAAAATACAGTCTTGAACCAGCAGGCGGCGCCATCAGATCGTGTATGATTGTATGTTTTTTTTAATTGTCATTGCTGCTTGTATTTTAATCTTTATTAATTATTTCTTTATGTATTTGTGTTGCTTCATGTGCCTTTCAAGCCTCCTGTTGTACTCGGATTTCAAACTCACACCTTGTTGTGCCAGCATTGCACATCATATGTGTGTGTAAGCTGTAGAAATAGCGCCTTCTATCTGCCACAAAACACTAGTGATTTAGGTAATTCTGACCCTGAGTACATCACAAGGGATACAATGGTGATCTGTAAAGGAGTTCTTCACTAATTGAGTCAACATTAATAAATGAAATACTTGTCTAAATAGACTTTTCTGGTGTGAAAAAATATTGATGTTTTTACTTTTAGTTTGCTATTGCTACAGTATGCTATGGGTATTTTCGTTAAAACCATAGTATGACCTTAAAATACATGGGTCACAGTTACTTATGGGGAAAACAAATACAAAAGTTAAAGGTATAAAAATACCCAAACATACATACTGCATGCACTGACAAACAGATATTCATTTGCCATAATAATCTAATTATTAAATATGCAATACCTGTGACTTCCCAAATCAATAGTAACACGGACCATATCATACGACCTCATCTGTGTGGCTTTATAAAATTCAGCAGGACAGTCATTAGAAGATTAAATTCATCTTTTTCCATGTCATTGTCCTGAAACAGTGAGCAGGTACCAAGCAACAGGGCAGGCTTAATAAATCACATAGGCTTCACGAGCCATCTGTTTAGTTTTTGTTTTCATATGTTCTGAGATTGGACAATGGAGAATGGAGAACGTCTAATGTTACGCCATTATTTCGTTGCTTATCTCGCAGATGAGCATCTCGTGTCCGTTTTGTTAAACGAGATCAAGTAACTGTGTGGTGGAGGAGGCCTACAAAGATGCTTGTCTTAGTGGAGTGGATTATTTCTGGATAAATTCTTTGTAACAGGTTAGAATTTGTTTGCTTTCTGCTTTTAGAACTGAAATAACAACATTGCTTGACTGTAGTCATAGTGATGAGAACAAAAGATATGTCGATTCCATTTTTTATGTGCAGTATCTGTAAACACCCTCACTCACCTCTAAGGGCTGATGGGTAGCAGGTTACCATGGTAATAAGCATGTTCTAAGCCCACTGAGCCGTGTGCAATATTGACTGTGATATTCAATAACTCTGCCAGAGAAAACTTTACACCCGTCACCTCCAATGTGTTGCCCCACATTTCACACAGCACAGACAAACAACTCACTATATCTTATGCCTGAAACCTACTGTTTAGAAATTATGCTCATTCGTGCTTTCATACAGCATCTGAATCTGTCAGGAACTTTACAATACGTTCTCTCTATATGTAGCAGACATCTATACTTCTCTCCTCTTTACTCTTTATTCATTTTAGGGTCAGTGAATGAAATTAATGTTGCAAAAACATTGATTTTGCAAGTTCCATTAAAAAAAGAAAATGTTTTTACTCTGAGTTGGTAGGTTTGTTTTTGTTCGCACATGCAGTGACATTATGTGACTTGTGGGAGTCTGAGGTTTGGGCTTAAGAAAAATAATTGCTTCCTGTGCTACCAGCACAATGTAATACATTTTGTCAATCAACAATTGTGCATTTATAGGTTTTGGCATAGCACTTGCTGTACTGCTAGCAGTACTGTGGTATTTAATGTACTCAGAAGCAGACAAAAATGGACAAACCGTCATATTGAGGCTGTTAGGCAGCCACAGATATATAACTTGCACAATGTAATGTTAAAATGCATACTATATGTTAAAGCAGCATTAGTGCTTTACAGCATAACTGCATGTTAACAGCATAACATTTAAGCATAATAATATAAATATTCAAAAATCTATATATCTTATAGATGAAATCTATATTTTTGTAATAATGTAAATATATTTTATATACATACAATTAAATGTCCCTTGTCCCAGAGTTGTAGGCTAGTATAGCTACATCTGAAAATAATTAGATAATTGAATGCTCATTTAGTTCTGCTTCTCATCCTGGCTGACCAGTAAGTGCGTCACTGCAGTACAGTATACAGTATGTACCACTGCAAATGGAAAGGTTTTCACAAATGGTTAGCAGGATGAATCATCATTTCACTAACTACATATTTCATAAACAGCCGCTAAATGGACAATTTATTTATTTATATATGGAAAGGATTCTGGGTTCTAGCTTCAAGCATTTGAAACATTCAAAGATTAGGCCAACATAAACCAGAGCCTAAGGGTTGGAATAATGTGTAAGTAATGTTGCCAGATCTGATGGCCGAAAAGGGAGCTCTGTAATGTGCCGAGATCCTCCCAGTGAGGGACCCCCCCTGAATTACCCCCATTCCTCCCGCTAATGAAGTCCAGAGGAAGGGGATATCATGCGCTCCATCGGCCACCAGTCAGTGTAACACGTGTTTTAGTGAATCTCTGCTCTCTGCCCGGGTGGGGGGCCCTGAGCCCCTGAGCCTTATCACTAGTCCTCACAGGAAACAGGACAGATGGTGCCCTCTGGTGGTTCAAGACGATATTGTAAGGGCGTCAAATTGTGTAACAATAATTACAAATGCAAACTGTGTAGTGTTCCTTTAACTGCAAAACTGTGTTGGGCAATATTATTGTGTGAATGTACTGTATGTTTGCACTTGTATGTATGTGTGTGTGTGTGTGGGTTAGTGTGTGTCTGGGACTTTCAGGCAGGACAGACTGAAAACACAGGCCTCTTTCACCAGCATGTAATGTCCACAGATAAATGTTTACGAGTGTGGATTTTGCTTGTAGATGTCTGCCCTGTGTGCGCGCATGTACACGTGCGCGTATACCTGCGTGTGTGCCTCTGAATGTGTGTGTGCAGATCAGTCCAATTCCTGTGTGTGTGCGTGTGTGTGTGTGCGTGTGTGCGTGCGTATGCGTTCATTACTGTTTCCACAGTCAGTAGCTAAATATATCAGCGAGGCAGCATGAAGGAGGGACACAAAGCTTGGTGGAACAAGTTGGGAAAAATAAATCAAGTGATTAACCATGTGCAGTGAACACACCACACTGCATGGCTTCCCCTTCACAGTGTACTCTGAACTGAACTGTGTCCATGTGCGTTGGCATGTGGCCGATGTACCGGTGTCTGGGCGCTGTGCGTTTGCGTGCGTTTGCGTGTGTTTGCGTGCCTCAAGCCTCCGCTGAAAGAAATCACCTGCCTCATACATATTGTACCTGCCTCAGCACTAATCTGCAGCTCTGCAACCTTTCACGTTTAGTTGAATCTTTTACACGAAAGTGGCAGGTGTAGACGCTTTGAGAGACAAAAGATAAACAATCCCACTTTAGAAATGATCCTCCAGAAGACTTAGCAATAATAACATTTTAATATAATTTCACATGTGCCCATAATAGGATTTTGTTTTAATATTTATTTAATACAAAAAAAGTCAAAACGTTTTTTCCTATATGTGTTACTGTGTGAAGAAGACTGCACATATGGGTGATGATTGGTTCAGAAGTTGTGACATAGAAACTGGGACAGATATGTTTTTCAGTTGGTATTGTTTCTCAAAGAACATCTGGCAAAACAGCAAGCGGTAACCAATGTAATTTCACACACTTAATAACATCTCAAAAAGCAAGACCTGTGCTGTTTTGTAGAATAATCCCCACCTCCCCACTCCACTGGGCCCAATGGGTTCATTATGAGAGTGCATTGTTAAATATAGCAAATAGTCACATAAAAAGTTCACCCTGAAATAGTATTGGTTGCGTTTCTTCTGTAGGTATTTGCAGAAGTATTCATTAAAGATGTGGTAAGCGATGCTGGAGAATGATTGCTCAAAATATATACACCTAAAAACTCCGTCCCATACACAATAAGATGGCGCTGCCGGGTGGCCAAATACGATATTTTTTAAAGGACATCACGAGGGTTATAAGGCACAAAACAAAACCACAAAAAAAATAAATAAATACACACAGCAATTACAATTAAAAAACACACAAAATCATACACAATCAGATGGCGCCCTCTGGTGGCACTATACGATATATTTAAGGACATCACGAGGGTTAAGGAGGTCTAGTTAGTAAAGATAGGCACATGGGGAAACAGGAATGGGAAATGTACATGTATGTGGGAGGATGACGAGGAAAGGCAACACAGGAACAGAGAGAAAGGGCGCAGGCGTTATCAGAGACAGTGTGTGACTGTGAGGCACCCTCGTGACCTTGAGCATCCTGCCCCTGTATTGCCATACAACCCACAAACTTTCACATTTCCTTCATGATTTACTCGATTCTCTACACAGACAGGGCGACAGACAGGGTACAGAGAGGTCTTGAAGCCTAGCCGATGTTTCTCGAATTCCAGATGAACCCTGGACTTTTTATGTAGATTTTTCAAACACGGCGGACAGTTTCAGTTCTCTCTTGGTGCTCAAACACGGTCCTATAGAGGACGAATTTACCCTCTTTAACCCAGTCCCGTACCCACCCCTGTGCCACTTTTAATAGGTAGCAAACACTTCAAAAGAAAACAGGAAGTTAGCCCGCTTGTTGCTTTTGTCTGTGCTGCACTTTGCCACACAAACGGAAATAGAGCTAGGAAAGCATGACTTTTGCGACTTTTGCAAAGGTTATGGTTAGTTACTAAGGTTACATAAGGGCAGAACCTGGGCAATGTCCATTTTCACAAGCAGACTTACGCAGGGTCAAAGATAAGTTAAAGATGGATGCCCTTTCCTAATAACCATTTGACATAATGTGTGAAGGTGATTACTTCAGACTTGAACCTGCACTATAGGGTCAATTCAATTGGACTTCAAATGACCTGAGATGACTTGGACATTTAATGTATTCTTTGTGCTATACATTTATATGAAATAAATTATATCAATAATTTACACAATGGAAGTGTTCAAAATATTTACATATTTAAATATTTACATAAAATACTGTATATATAATTATACAGTATGAAATCATGTTTTTTGTTTCAGGTTTAAACTGGTACCGGACTCGTAATGGTTTTGGCGACTTGGTTTTCTACATTTAGTCTTGAGATTTGTGTCACTGTGTGTCTAGATTTGAGATAGACTCTGGGCAGACCTGACCTGCACCTCTGCCGGTGTGATCAGGCATGTGAAGGCAGTCTTCATCCCTGTTAACAAAGCCTGCTTGGCTTTTCTGAGTTGAAGCTGAAGCGAAACCAGCCTCTCCCGCACTCCGCTTGGCTGCATGCTGTTGTGTAACAATGTTGCTGTCGCTGTTGTTTCCTCTGCCAGCATGCTGGTGGACTTTTCAACATCCGGCAAGCAGGGCATTGTGGCTGACATTTCTCACTACTGCCTTGTTTGTGAACCTACTGATAAATATGGGAAGTAAAGCGTGATAAAAGTTATTTTCTAAATAATATGTGGTTCTCCTTTTTTTTTCCTCCACACAGTGTGATTGTGGGTCATGTGAGCAGTGAAATGGCCGGTCTTGCAATAGATGAACGATGATGGCAGATATTACAATAAGACTCAATGCCACGCGTGACACAGGTCCATATCTTCACAAACACTCAAAATACTCAGAATACACAACATTACAAGACAAGTGCTATTATAAAAGTGAGGGTCTATGTGATTGTAACAAGCAATGGGTTTTAGTTCAATTCATTTTAAAATTAACACATTTTAATTCAGTGACTTTGGTGTAGGTTTAAATGTATTCTATCTAAATATAGAATGAAATTGAATAGATCAATAGTCCTTAAGTGATTTATTATCTATTTCTTCTCTTTCCTATGTGCTAGGACAGTTTATTCCAGTTTTCTGTTCCAGATTTCATTTTGTGTTAAAATGTGCCATGTCAATGTTGTATTTTTATTTTTTTGCCAGCATTGACATTTCAATGTCATTCTCGTCAGCTGAGTGAGTTTTGAAATACTATTGTACATTGTTTCCCCCAGTGTGATATACACGTGGGTTGGCAAGGTTAGAATGCGCTTCTCCTCCATGGAGCTGATGAAAAATGACAAGCCAGCACAATAAAATCTGTTGCTTTCTGTGCCAAATCACATGGTTGCATTTGAGTTTTGGGCTCTTGAAGAGGGAAATAACAGTGATGTCTTCTGTGTGTGTGTGTGTGTGTGTGTGTGTGTGTGTGTTTTCTGTCACCTTCAGAAACTTTAGCGATAGTAAAGTTGAATAAGCATCTGATATACGTGCATGTGTGGTACTGAAAGAAAGGATGCCCCAGCTCTGAGTTGCGTTCAAATTCGGTATTTGGAAAGTGTTTTCTTTTAGCTTTAAAATGTTAAAGTTTTGAGTAAACATCCCAAATTCTTAGCTTTAAATTGTAACCGTTAGCGTCCATGTGTGTTCTCCGAGAACTACTTCCTTTGACCGCTTGTGTGCGAACTCGAAGCAAATGCAAACAGTTTGAACATGTTTGCGAAAGTTCTCTGTTGTTTGCCAGTTTGAACGCACCTCTGGTGTTCTAACCAACCGGAGCAGTGAGCACTCTGAGCTGTGGCTGTTTGTTTTGTTCTAGTTGACCCGGTGTACAATGGAGACCGGGAGGAGAGCAATGGGCAAGAGGGTCAAGCCGAAACAGTAACTCGAAAACAAACAGCAGCCGAGTAGTTCAGCCGGTCCCTTTGTCAGTTTCACTCATATGGAGATCGTAGTACATCTGCAAAACTAACTTCTTTATTGTTGAGGCTCATTCTGGCTGTGAAAACCTATTTCAGATATACACTATTTTTGTTTACATTATCCAGGTAAATGAAATGTTACGTTGAATAGACTCTTCTAGTTCTTCTACTTCTATGACCCCGAGTCATTTTTCCAGTATAATAAGCAGCCATGATGAGTCTGTCTGAAAATATAACAGCTTTCCCAGCTTATACCATGGCCCAGTGCAGCTGTGTTGTGGGCTATAGTCTAGTCAGCGGTGTGGTCGACACACTGAACCCGTTATTTTGACCTCGTGCACCAGACACAGACACAGTATACGGTCCTACTGTGTCACGGTGAGCGTAGTGAGTCAAGGACCGCCATACAGGGTTGATGGGCCACAGCCAAAACATGCTCTGTGCCTTCAGATCAAGCATGGCCCTGGAGGAAACATCTCCAAACACACAACAGATTCTTTTTCTGTTCAATATTGTACTGAGTGCACATGTGCATTTGCATTAGGGATTTACACATTAAGGCATTCTTTTTTTAATGTAGGATAATATTGGAATATTGATAATTCATTATTTAATTAATTTTGACAAAGAGTTTTGCAAACTACCTTTTCCTCGAGGACCTGCATGATACAGCAACACACTTGCCACAATGTTTTCCTAGCTGCCTTCCATTATTTTCATTCAGGCGATATGACAAGGTAGCCCTGGCCTGGGTCCTGCTATCCGGTATAGGCTATAGGTCGGAGCGAGTGGGAGGTGTGGGGCGGCAGGCCGTCAGGCACTTGGGGTGCAGGAATGACACAATAACATAGTGAAGCTAACACACACACACACACACACACACACACAACGTATTGTGCCTCGCAACGTACCAGAACACTTTGCATCCCACTCGGCTCTAGAGCCAGATCGCCACAGTGTTTGAGTGCGCGGTTAGGAGTGGACTGATCAGAAGAGCTACTGTACTGAGTTCTGGGGGCGTGTACGCTTTTGTTGTTGCCAGTCAGTGCTGCTGGACCGTTTCAGCACTACCCATTATCCCTAACGTTCACGTGGCTGCACAGAATACAACAGCACAGTGCGATAGCTTGGTACTATCACCTGGGATACTCATAGTGTTCAGAAACACTTGAATGCAGGACTCCTTAGAGAGACAGGGCGATAAGTACACATGCACACATTGCAGACTCAGAGTGGACTTTGTGGATACTGCATGTGGAGTCATAACAATGTAATAAACCTTTAACTATAGCCCTATCTATAGAAGCTTCTTGGGGTTAGGGAGTTTTTTCCCCCAGACCTGTTATTGAGTTCCATTGTTAAAGCAATATTTAATCTTAGAGATAAAACATAATATATACACTATTTACCGTTTAGATTTTTTTAGTTTTGTCCAATAAAATAAGAAAAAACGATCAATGTCCCTAATTCTCTCATACCGTAAATATTTACAGAAATATTTACATTAAATAAATTACATAAGCAAAGCAAGCTCAAACGTAATTTCAGATATTATGAATGGTATATTTTCACAGAGTAGCTCTATGAGCTTGCATAATGTATATGCAATAACAGTGGTTTTCCTCTTCCACTGAGCTGAGTGAATGACAACCTCTGATAAGGTTAAACAAACAACAGGGCCTATTCGCTGCACACTAGAGAATCCCCCCCCCCCCCCCCATACCCCTTACGCACACACACACACAAGTAGGCAGGCATGCATGCACGCCAGATACAACACATGCACATGCAAACACGAACACACACATACACACATTTGAGGCTATATACCGGGCCATTATGCACTATACACTGAAGCTGGTAACAGCCGGTAACAGCTGGCAACAATGCAGCGCTTCAATGAAGTGCCTGCCACGGTGATAACAGTCTATGCCTGTGATGACAGGTTTCACTTTACCTCCATGGGCAGTTTCCACAATTTATGTACATGATTAAACAAACAGAAAAACCGTATAGCACTGCATTTGCCCTGGCACCAAGGACGGCATGCATTTCATTTGGTTAAAGGTGGAGTAAGCAACTGGAGAAAACAACGATGATATTTAAACTCATCAAAAGAAAAGTTCCCTTCAATGCCATAGGTGCCCCCTCAGAAGCTCCGCCCCCCAAATTGGACACAGGAAGAGTGTGGCGTGGTGCGGTCTGCACTACTTTCCTTGTGTTCCCATTTAGGGCTGTGTAGAAACACAGCATGCACACAGAATAGACAGCAGACTGTGATGAAGTATTCTCTACAAATCGACAAATAATGATTATTAGTTATTTTATTTCTTTAGTTATTAGCTTACAGTCGCTTACTTGCCTGCTAGTTAGGTTAGCATGCTGCATGTTAGCGTACACGGTGTGTTGTGCTGTTGTTTTTGTCTGTTGTTTACAGTACGTGCAGCGTGGCTCCGCGACTCGTGGTCTGTTCTGTTTGGGTGCGAAATCAGCAGTGTGGCAGCAGCTGGTGGTGGTGGTGGCAGTGTCAGGGTGGTGAGCCGTGCAGTAGGAGCTGAAAGAGATGTTAGCCAAACCCTCTAGCGCGCTAGACACACACACACACACACATCACACACATGGAGGTTGCTGAGTGCAGCTCCTCTCAGAGAAAGTTGTTGGGGGAAGTGGGGGTGGGAGGCTTCCTCAGAGAGCCTGGAGCTGTGACTGTGAGAAAAGAGGAGTGTTCCTGTCTTCACACAGGAGAGGCTTTATCTTTCGCTCCTCTGGGACCTGGAAGGCAAAAGAAGGTTATTTCTTAAGAAGTGGTGTGTGTGTGAGTTGGGGGGGGGGGAAGGGGGACAAAGGCAAAGGCAAAAATTAGACAGGAGCAGAGAATAAGGAGCTGGGTTTAAGCAACCCCCGCCTTTTTTAAAGTTTGCCTGATCCAGGACAGGAAGTGAACAGGGAGGAAAGGAACAACCGAAAGCGACACAGCCACCACAAAACAATAACAAAACACAAACCCCCTGTGTACTGTAACCCGCTGTCCCCACCTTTTCCAAGCTCTTATTTCCTCAACAAAAAACATATGAGGCACTGCAGGGTCACAGCGAGAGTACAGTGAGAAAATGGCAGAAAGGCCCGATGAAGGGAACTGCTCGCTGGATGAAGGTGACGGCGTGAAGATGAAAGGTTAAAAAAAAATAAAAAAAAGGAAGCCCCATGTGAAGGGGTACCCTGACCCTGGATTTGGGGCTTCTCTCTCTCTCCCTTTCTCTCCCTCTCTATCTCTCTCTCGCTCTCTAATCTCTGTGTTCATAGCTTCTGTACTTGAAGGGACTGCCAATTCCTTCAAGTGGGGGCCAATTTCTGACAAGAAATACTAATTCAATTAGACTAACTGAAACAAACACACGTTACAATTATTAGCTTACATTAGCAACATGCTAGCTAGAGAAGTGACTTTTAAACCTTTACGACCTCAGGAGAAGAGAGCTCACAGTGGTTCATGACATGTGTGACAGTATATACTACAGATATTCATATTAGGAACAAATACAGACGCCATTTAAACAACATTTCCTCATTTTGAAAGCCGCTGACCTAGAGTGGTATCGTCTGTAGCCTACTTGCTGTTGTTGTGTATTACTTTTTATGTGAAGTATGAGGGTGGGGGCTGACTTTGAGCGAGACTTACCGTCGCCATCCGTTTTTCGAGCGGCAACTGGATGACAGGCTGCCATCGTTCATTGTCGCTCATCGGGGGGAAAAACTGGAGCGAGCCAATCCGTCTCGCCAGTAAATTGTGCGCGGCAGAACCATGGGCGGCACTGATGGGCTTTCGACGTCCCAGGCCTCCTAGCTCGGAGACTGGAGCGACTGGCCAGAGTTACGGTCGCCGATGCAAGACCTCATCAAGCACAACATAAACTAACACCTGCTGCATAATTGACTGGTTGCGCACACGTCTACTGTAGTTAGTTAAGCAGGTGGACGAATCACTGTGGTGGCCGTTGTATATGGCCGTGTGTTTCTGTGCCGTTCTGGATGTAATTAGATGTGATGATACTGGGCCTTTATTATAAATCAATTCCTGGAAACCTTTCATAAAAGGCTTTCAAATATAGGCCTATAAGACTATTGAGGTGGTTGTAACATCATAAGGGTTGAATAATGCACTCCAGGCTCCTACAACAGAAAAAAATGTTAAAAATCAGCACCTGAAATTATCCATCCTTTTCACCTGAAATAAGTACACTATTGTACCTTTCAAGAGGCTCCACAGTTCTCCTAGACTAGTTGTTTTTGATGAAACATTGACCTGTATATAGACCTCAGTGGCAATTTATGTGTCTTCCATCACAACATAAAGGAATTTTCCATATGTTTGATGCTTGACTTTGCAGCTGTAAGAATTCAGAGAAATTAATGGAAAATGTCTCTCTGTGGCTGGTCTGTTTCACAATAACTTTGTCTATTTGGATGTTTCACACACACATTGAGCAGACATAAAGCAGCGGTGAGCTTCTCCTGTCAGGACCAATTAATGGCAAATGTCTCCAGTCAAACTGTATGGAAACTAAATAGGATGATGCCATGGGGCCTTTTCTCCCTACACCCCCGTGTTGGAGCAAAACGGTTCAAACTCGTCCATTATGGCTGGCCCTTCACTGCATAAAATGTGATTACTTTTTTTTTGTTGCCAAAAATCCTCGTGCAGATGATATTGTTCTCCTCGAATTGTGGCTAAGCCTCTCTGTCCATTTGCCACCATTCTGTCTTTTCCTTTCTGAAAACATGAGAACTAAAGCAATGAAATAAAAACTGAGCTGTTTGTAGAAATGCATTTGGAAAGCAAGTGGCCACTGGGTTTTTATTCTTAACACTGAACATATAGGCTATTGTTCAGTGTGTGTTTGTGTGTGTGTGTGTGTGTGTGTGTGTGTGGGAAGGGGGGGGGGGGTTAGCTAGGGATTGGGGGCTGCCACTGTTTATCAAGAACTAAGTCATTGTCCATCCCTTTCCAATACATTGACAGAGGCTGTACAGTATATGCAGCACATGGCAGAATGACATGGCAGAATTCCCACAGAGTGAATTAGAAATCACTTGCCAACAGCGTCATAAATATTGAATCTCATGATGAATCTCTTGCGCACCACATACATAGAGAATACATTGCCCAGTGCATACACAGGCGCCTTGCTAGCAAGATAAACTATGGGCACCCTAAAGCCAAACAAGAAACAAATGGGAATAAATCATGCAAGCAAACAGAATAGTTGTATTGAAGAAGAGAAAAAAGGTCTAACAAGGACTTCAGCCCTGCAGTGCTTTTCTGTTTTCTTTTCCTCTAATCTTTGTGTTAAAACAACAATAACAACAACAAAAGGAGAGAACCCTTTAAGCACTCCCATGCCCACGTGGGCAGCGAAGCTGAACAACCAACGGTGGCCTCTCCGGCTGTACTGTACACACACAGCGCTAAAGCCTTCCAATTAAATATTCTCTCTCATCCTCGCTGTGGAAGAGAAGGAGCAGGAGGCACCTTCAGGGTGGGGGGGATTAATAGAGCACAATCTCTTTCTCCTCCTCTTTAGGAAACTGGATATATTTAAAAGAAAGGCTGTTAAATAATATAACCCCCAGTACCTCAGTAGTAAAGCTGAGAAGAAAAGGGATGGAAATGCACTAAACATCCACAACCTATAGCCTCAGATATACTGTGTATGGCATCAGGAGAGAACGTCCTCTCAGTGGTCAGTACAGAAATGGTGAAATATTTAGTGTCTTCCCAGATGCTTCAGTCATGACTCCTTCAAGAACCCCTTCTTTCCCCACCATTGACAGACCATCTGTCATCTGAAGTACATCTCTATGCATTCTACACATAATGCCGTAATATATCATAATCATTTATAAGCTCATGACAGCTGCCGGCATCTTGCTTCATATTCATGCTTTTTGCATCGCAAGCTTTCAAGGTTAGGTGTGTGTGTGTGTGTGTGTGTGTGTGTGTGTGTGTGTGTGAGTGTGTGAGTGTGTGTGTGTGTGTCTGTGTTTGGTGGGAAGGGGGGGAAGGGGTGGGGGGGAGGGGTTGGTAAGGTGAAGCAGGTGCAAATCCAGCTTGAAAATCAAAGAATAGAAAAAATAAATTCAGCGCAGGTGATAAAAGAGAAACATGCCATGTCTTGCGTTATTAAAGGCCAGATGCTTGATTTTACTGTCAAGATCTCTGTGACATAAAGCGATAGCTGGAAGTCTGTTCTCATTTTGTACACCCATGTGTTGTTGTTGATCAGTAATGATCATTTTTATAATAATCCCTTTTGCATTGTAAATGGCCCTTAGTTATAATGGGAATAAATTGGGACAAAGGACACCATGAGAAACCATGAAATCATCAGTCTCACATAACAAATCACAGCCATTACTTCAAAAACAGATCACTTGTTGTGGCTTGGCTATATTGGATTATAGTGCCCCCAGAAACACAAGCAATTGCCCCACCTTGTTTGGAAACACAATGTCATGAGTGCGAAAGGGATACACCCCTTTTGAGTTTGGAACCAGAACAACGGTGCTGATTGGTTGAAACCTACGGGAGCGAAATCTACTCACACAGTAATTAGGGTTCTGGAGGAGCATTTATATGTCCCTTTAATGTAACATTCTAGAAAAAAAAACAAAAAAAAACAATGGTCACCAATTGATTCATGCTTTGACAGTGACAGAGGTGGAAATAATAAAAATGCTACACCTGCAGTTTGGCAGTTTGCAAATGATCCTCTACATTTAGAGAGCCGAAGCACAGAATAAAGTTACCCATGACATACAATATTTGTGTTCAGGTATCCTTTATATTCCCTGTATTACAACCAGAAGTTCATTGATGTCGAGCTTCAGCATCTAAAGTGTTGAGAATGTCCTATCACATTACATAATTCATGCACAGAGCTTGTGAATAATGAATGTTTCTGCCCCAGTTGAGATTGTGCCAGAGGTAAAAAACGGCAATGGTCTGTGCCCAGCTTGCATCTTGGCCCACAGGTGGTCTCTCGCTGTGTTTTTATTTAATATACAGCATAACCACCGAATTACAAGATGAGTAAACACACAACAGCACGCCCAGAACGGTCTTTGTCTGTTTTTACTGATGTGGTTTCAAAGTAAATTCAAACAACGTGGACTGAAAAAGCCTTTGGGAAAAAAATAAAACCGACTCATTGTTCTATCTTTTTGACCAACTGTTACATTTACAAAACGTTAATGTTTTATCAGGTCTTCTGGGCCCATTTATCAGCCTCCTTTGTGTGGGTGCCAGTGAAGGCACCAGACCATGAGGACCTTGTGTTTCTTAAAAAAGCCAGTGCCTGCTGCTGCAAGCATGTTCGGGTGTTACGGATAAACATAAGTGGATGTGACTTTATGCTCCACCGGTAGAATATCCACTGCAGTAAACCCCACACACCCCACCTTCCCTTATCTGATCTCACGTGTTATGTTGATTAGACTTAGCCTCAGTGCGTAGGTCTGAGACAATAAGTGGCCAGCATTCTACTTTCTGGACAAGAGATCGGGACCTATTGTAGAAACCTGTGTCGGGCTCAGTGTGAAAGAGACCCTTGCAACAATCCCCCCTAAAATGCCCGGGGCTGCTCATCAGTACTTGTCACAGTGCTGGCTTTATTAGTCACTGTCCAGATGATGATGGGGGGGGGGGACGGTTGTGAAAAGCCCCCCCGTACCCTACCCCATGTGGAGAGGCAAGTATCTCCCCAAATCGACTGCTGACCTCCAGAGCAACCCTTGCGAGGGTGCAAGGGGCAATGAGGAGGGCGGGGCATCTGAAGACAGAGGGCAGCCCCGTTCGGGGGATAAGTGGGGTGTAGTCCGCAGGCTGGGACCTCTCCTTTTCGGGGATCCTGGGAGCTTTGACCTGCCCCTGACCTGCTGTCCCCTCCACCACCACCACCACCCCTTCTTTCCCCCCGGCCCTGCCCCCTCAAAACCCCACAATAGAGTTAGCCGAATGGTGACTCTTGCAGTGCACGCACTGTTGCAGTGGCAGATTCCCTGCTAGACGAAGAGACAAGAAGAAACTCTTCTCCGGGGCCCCTCAGGAGGAGGCTGGGACAGCCAACACAGTGACGGGCTCATCTGTCTGGCTGGAGGAGGGGGTGGTGTGGCTGGACAGCTTTCTTTTGATTCCATCCCTCGGCTGTGTTCTATGTAAATGGG